>APFE030851156.1:0-47551 GCA_000404065.3 Pinus taeda | reverse complement strand
CATTTTAAATTTTTTATGTATAAACTATTAAAAATAAGTTTTTATGGTTAAAATGTTTATTTAGTCTGTATAATTTAACAATGAAAAATAAGACATTGTATTTTACATTCTAGATAAATTTGCACCTGAAGAAATTTGATCTTTCTTGGCTCATGTTATAAATTTACACTCTAGATAAATTTGCACGCTAAGTTGCACACTAAGAATTTAATCCTTCTTCACTCATGTTATAAATTTGCACGTGAAGAAATTTGATCATGTTATAAATTTGCCCTTGAAGAAATTTGATCATGTTATAAATTTACACTAGTTAAATTTAAAAGTGAAGAATTTAACCTTTCTTGGTTCATGTTATAAAATTTAACCTTTCTTGGTGCATGTTATAAATTTACACGTGAAGAAATTTAATCTTTCTTGACTCATGTTAGATAAGTATTAAAAATGATTAATATTATAACATGTGAAGAAATTTAATCTTTTTAGCTCATGTCATATTAGCTCATATTAGATAAGGTACTAAAAATGATTTTTAAAAAGTACTAAAAACACTAAATCATTATATTAATTAAAACTAATAAAACTAATATATTAATAAAATCATCTATATTAATTAAAACTAATAAAACTAATATATTAATGATCTGTGTTAGTTAAATATTTAGATAAGTACTAAAAATGATATTAATTAGGAAAAGCTACTAAAATTATCTATCTAATTATAAATTAAAATATTAAGTAAATTAAATATATTAAGTAAATTAAATATTTAAATAAGGGAATAAGCTCCTCAAATGATCTATATTCTTAAAACCAAATATTTAAATAATTAAAATATTAAATAAGGAAAAGGTACTCAAAATGATCTATATTACTTAAAAACAAAATTTATTTAAAATTATGAGTATTATAATATTTTAATTTTAAATTATGAGTATATTAATTTTTTTATGTTAAAAATATTTCAAATATAACAACCTATGTCTAAAGATTCATAGATTGTACATTTCCAACTTTTAGATACACCTCCTCAATCCTTGCATTTATACATCATATTCAAATGGATTTCATTTCATTTCTTCTCACATAAGAGTTGGAGATATACCATCTCATACTTGAAATATTTACTTCAAGGAAAAGATAGATCTTGGTGCTTGAATTTCCTAGGGAGTATGGTTTCACATTCACATGAACTCTCAATTAATTGGTACTCACAATAAATTGGTACTGGAGAGGAACAGTGGGAAGAAGTTAATGAACAGTGGGAACTTCAAGGAAAAGATCTTGGTGCTTGACTTTCCTAGGGAGTATGGTTTCACATTCAAAGAAACTCTCAATGAATTGGTACTCACAATGAATTGGTACTGGAGAGGAACAGTGGGAAGAAGTTAATGAACAGTGGGAAGAAGTTAATGATCATGGTGATAATGTTGAAAACAAGAATCTTGACAGCATGTTATGTATGAAATGGTGTGTAACATGAATCTTGAGAAGCATGCTATGAATGAAAATGGTCTGCCACTGTCAACATTTTCTAAACCTGATGAGCCTTGTCATGATGAGCATTCAATTTTTTCACATAGAAAATACGATGGACCTGTAAGCACCAAGCTTAATTTGAGCGCGAGCCATCGATAACGATGGACCTGTAAGCACCAAGCTTAATTTTGAGCGTGAGCCATCGATATTGTGATGACATGGGCGAGATCATTTTTTTAAGACAAAAGAGACCAGGTGAATTTGGGATTAAGATTGATCACATAAGAATAATAAAAATTTTGAACTTCATATGCAATATAAATCATTACTTAAACCATAATATACTGAAAGTTTGACTGCCTTAATTCACCATGTCCATCATATTGCACATTGGAAATAAGAGAGAGGAGACATGCAATATAAGTCATTGCTTAAACCATATAGTTTGTTTTTGAGGTTTGAGAAACTATTGAACAACAAATTTGATACAAATCATAATTTAAATCATATTATATGTCAAAGATCCAAAGTATCAGCTTTGAATTTGTCGATCCCCCAATCCAACCTAGACCATCCATTAAATCTCTCTTGGTTTACATGTGTTAAATTTATGTTTTTGCAACAATTTGCTTGCATTGCCTGCAAAATAATTTATATTCCAATATCCATTGGAGACACAGGTTTTGTGTTCTAAGTTCTAACATCTATTAAACACTTCCAATATCCATTAGAGACACAGGTTTTAAGTTCTAATATCTATTAAACACGCATATTTGCTTTTGCGAAGCCCAATCCACATTTGAAAAATAAAAAAAAATTAAAACATAAATCAAGTATTCATCATGATAATTAAAATAACAACGAATAACACTAATATCTGGACTCTTATAGCTGCTCTGTAAAATGTTTAAAATTTCAGTATTCCTTTTTTGGCACAAATATCAAGATAAAATAATACAAACAATGAAGATGAGGTATGTAACAACTCTTGAAGCTTTCAAGAGAAGGCGGTCTCCATAGCCCAATTCATAAGCCAAATATACAATTGCTACTGAAACTAGTCTGAAAGTACAGGAACTAATCAACAGTCACAAATGACAGTTGGATCACAGCAGCATTCATCCAGAAGGCAGCAGCAACACAGAGCTGCCAAGCTGCAAGCAGAATTGCCCACACAAACACCCCAATCAATTCGCCGCGATCAACATCAAAAATAAAATGAAAAAAAGAGGAAGATTTACACACCATCCCGTCAGAAAGCCCCGCTGTTTCTGCGGCTGCGGCGGCGGCGGCACCTGCGAGTACTGTGGCGGCGCAGCCACGGATGGCGGTTGCTGGGGATATGCGTAACCTTGCGAGTATCCTGCAATGGACAAACATGCCTTAAGCTCTGTTTCATCGTCAAGAAACCTAAAACTTCATTTAATTCACCAATTGTCAGGAAAGATAAATCAAGAATATGCCTTGGCTCTGTTTCATCGTCAAAACCCTAAAAATTCATTTAATTCAGCAATTCTCATGAAAGAAAAATCAAGAAATATGCCTTAGCTCCGCTACATCGTCAAAAACCTAAAACTTCATTTAATTCACCAATTCTCATGAAAGAAAATCAAGAAATATGCCTTAGCTCTGCTTCATCGTCAAAAACCTAAAACTTCATTTAATTCACCAATTCACATGAAAGAAAAATCAAGAAATATGCCTTAGCTCTGTTTCATCGTCAAAAACCTAAAACTTCATTTAGTTCACCAATTCTCATGAAAGAAAGATCAAGAAATATGCCTTATCTCTGCTACATCGTCAAAAATCTAAAACTTCATTTAATTCACCAATTCTCATGAAAGAACAATAAAGAAATATGCCTTATCGCTGTTTCATCGTCAATAACCAAAGACTTCATTTAATTCAACGACTCTAATGAAAAAGAAATCAAGAAATCACAAAGCCTGGCAGAATTAGGGACGCAAACCTTCACCTGGATATTGATAGGTGTATTTCGGATCCGACATGATTAAGCAAGCTCTTCACTTCAAATTAACTCCACCGACTACAATGGAGGGAAAATTCACGAATAGGAGCAATGCGAAGATTCGAACTAACGACTTACTGAAAAGGAAAATTTGCCTGTGATTCGAACCTACGATGCATGGGCTCTGCAAATGTGAAAATTGGCAGTGATGCAATGCAAAGATTCAATCTAAGGACTGGCTAAAAGCAAAATTTGCCTGTGGCTCAAACTGACGACGTATGCGCTCTGGAAAAGTAAAAATTCGCAGTGATACAATGCTCTATATGTTAAGTAAACTATCTGGTATATATATTTATTTATGGTCTAGGTCATTCTTCAGGGCGCAGGATTCGACGGAGCAGGATAGAACCGCCAAAGATCAACCGACAATCATCGGAAGGTACCGCTGGATCCCCCAAGGAGTGCATGCAGCTACGTTCAAATCTGAAGCAATGCCGACACGTGTCCGGATTAGGCCTGTTCCGTGGGTATCTAGAAGGTAAGTAAGAAAACGATAAGGACCAAGCTTTATCCATAATGGTATAAGGAATAAGCTAATGCGCTTCAAGTGAGTTTTCTATTTTATTTTTATTTTTATTAAAATAAGCGTCATTGATTTTCATTAATGAAAAGAGTACACCATTGATTATATTAGATATAGGCTCATGATCGGGTTAAAATCAGTGAAAAAACTACTATTTAAAGAAAGCTAGTTAAGTAGCAATTGTCCCAAAAGGTATAAAGAGAGGTCGATAGGATTATTAAATTGGAATTGTTGAATTTTTCTAGAAAAGTTAATTCGTTTGTGGAAAATCTTGTTTTCTTGCACTGCAATTACTTTTTTTTAGATGTTTTGTTTATATATATATTACAAGGAACACATTGAATGTCTTATTTCATTTTAGAGTAAGTTAATTATCCAAAATTAAGAGGTTAAGTTAATTACCAAAAATCAAGAAACCTCTATAGATAGCCAAGCATATACGAATAATACATCTCATTCATATGCAATACCAAATCCATCTTTTCTTTTCTCTGAATAAAATTTCAAAAGCATGAACACATGCCATTTCATATGCACAATAAACCCAACTTCTGAAATTTCAATGCTTGGATGCATCCCATTCATATGCTACAGTAACAGAACCACAAAAAACAAAACCCCCTGACTCGTTAATACATTATCTACTCAGAGAGAGGTAAGACGAAAGGACAACACTGTCTATGGATCCTCCATGTCTCCGAAGGAGATGAGGACTGTGACCCATTAATGCGTTGTCTTCTCAAGAGTGCGAGGTAAGACTAAAGAAAATCACTAGCTACGAATGTTTCATGTCTCCATAAGGCCTTGATAAATCTTCGTTTATTTTGTAAATACAATAATTTGATTGCATTTTAACATTGTAAATACTAAAAATGAGCCCATAAAGAGTAGATAATCAAGAAGGAAACGCTCCAATCACAGATTGGAAATCAGGAATGGTGATTTCCAAAAGCTCACAGGATTATTAAATTAGTATAAACAAAAACGAGAAATTTGCATAATGATTTGATGTCTGAAACGTCAAACAATTAAGGCTGCACAACCTTGTGATTTTAAATATGACCAAAAGAAAATTTAAGTTTAGTTGAAAATTGACTATCAACATAACCCATGATCCCTGACAGGTTTGATTTTCACCATCCTTTTAAATTGCAAATTTATAATTCGTATTAATAATTTGTTGCCTTGCTAGTATTCTTCTCTCTTCCATATCCCATGCCCATCTAATTACAGCACCAATTAATAATGGTTTTAAAAGAATAATGTGTTTGCTATTTTGAATTAATTATTTGTTGTTTTATAGCATAGATGTTGCCAATCTGCAAGTTTTTTGCAGATTAAAGAGGAAATTGTCACATATTTGTGAAGTTCAATTTCTAATTTCGAGCATCTTCTTTCAAATCTGAAATTTAGGCTTGTTTGTGCAGGGATATAAGTTTTAATGCAGATTGCAGCAAGTTTCTATTGTACATTTGAAGTGTCTTATTAATGATTTTAATGGATTTTTGCTTTAAATAGGGCTGCCCCCTTGGAGTTGCTGTCCACTTGGGGCCCTTCAAAGGAAGGGACCACTTTAGGTGCTGACAAATCCCACATATTTTACTGTTATGGCAACCTGTGATCATAGTCTACTTCCAGGGTGTATAACATTACACATTCTGTTGCTTAAATCAATAATCTCTATAAGATTAGTGGAACTAGTCTGAAGAAAGAAACCTTCCACTCACTTTAATCAATAAAATCAATATGAAAATGAATGAAACAGGTTGCCTTTTATGCCAAAAGTAAAAACATGATACAAATACTTAAATATTTTTCAAGCGTTTCCTAGATTCTATTCAAAGCTAGCAAACACAAGCACAATGATGTTGCTACTTTCATTGCTTGGATACAACCTAACAGGGCAAAATATTCAGCACAATGATAACACCCTCAACAATCAGAAGCAAACCTCAATCATCATGTAATTAACATTCAAAAGATAAGAAGGTTATGGTCAAACTAACAACAACATGTTATTTACATAAATACCAGTAACAAACATTTTACAGAGTTCCACACACAGGCAATAAACCAATCAACAAGAATGTTACTCCATAATTAAATTTTATAGTGCAATGTGTGATGGCCAACCCACATGAAACTGAGTTCAAAATTTCATTCTACATATACAATCAAATTACTTAATCCTTTATTGGTTGCTGAAAATATTTTGTTGCAAGGAACTTTCACATGTTAGCTCAATCTTAACATTACTTTCTATTCTTTTGGGTCATGGAACAATATTATTTCCCATCAAGCCTAAAACAACATGATATCCTTGTCAAATCGCATTCTACATTTTTCAAACAACAACAAAAAATATGATTGATTGCCACTATGGCAATAAAAATGCTTAAAACATAAGAGGAAGTTTGTAAAGTAAACACAATTTTTGAGATCTTAAGTCATTGCTAGAATTAAGACGACATATAATTCACAATATTAAAACAATCAAAATGCATCCACCTCAAATACAAATAAAACATCACCTTTGCAAAATAATACCACCAGTAAACAATTCAGGCGGGATTGCTTAAATGTTTAAAAATGTATTAATTTGTGTATTAAGGATTAAAAGCAAATCACAGTTACCAATATGATTATATATGATTATAACAATTAGAGGAAAAATTATTAAATCCCAACAATGAATAACTATTATCTCTTACCACATTTAGGTTTTTCGGTTGTATTAAATACTATGGAAACATATTAATTAATTTAATAGTTTCCACTGTGTGATGGTATACGAATGACAAGGTAATTCCATCATAGAATATAAGACAGGATCTTCCAAACAAATTTAAAAAGGTCAGTAATACCATTTATGAACCAATTGATAACTTGTGTTGTTTACAATTACCTTAACCAGTGGTCTGTCAATGGTCACAATTACAAAATATTCAAGTCAGTATCATCCCCTTTGTTAAGATCACTTTCTTTCTCAAATAGTACTCCCTTTGTGAGGATACAGTCTCCATCTTCATTCTAAACCATTACTAATTTTCTGTAAGTAAGATAGGTATCAGATTCAGTTGCAAATCAAAAACTTTCTGGGTAGATTACATGATGTTCACAATTTTAGGAGTATGGGAATAAAATATATACAGAGCTGATGGATGAAAGATAGATTTTGGAATTACAGGGCTTGGAATAAGTGAGAAGGAATCCTTCCAAGGGCTTCATCGCGATGATGGGAAGACGGTTTATAAACATACATTTCCGTTTTCTTGACATAACATCTGTAAAGGATGTGACAAGAAACTTCTCCCTCATTCCCCTATGTCAACATAGTTGTAAGCAGCGAGATATTCAACAGACAATTACATTTCATGTTCCGCCTTTGTTGCTTAACAATAGAATAACTCTTAGTGAGACCATTTCATTAATTTATCTTAAGACCATGGGGATATTTGAATAATAAATAAGGGAATTTGCAGATATCGTTTAACAAGTTTCGGAATCCAATTTAATACAAAATTTAAATAGCAAACTCGAACTAGTTTTGTAATTGGAAGCCAGGCTTTTCGGAAGATATAGTAGAAATTCATTACAATTGCTGGTAGTAACTTAATAGCAATATTTGCATTTAAGCAAATAACAAGAATATCTTGTGCGGACTAAAAAGCAGGAAGGAATTCTGGTTACACATATATTATCATACAAATCTCAAGTTGTTTAAGTGTTCATGTATGAGTTTACCATGCCCTGTTCTTAATAAGTTGAATCGGATATCCACACTTTCCGAGTAAATGTGAGATATATGAAACTACATTTAGGCTTTTCAGTTGTATTAAATACTATGGAAACATATTAATTAATTTAACGATTTCCACTATGTGATGGTATATGAACGACAAGGTAATTCCGTCATAGAATATAAGACATAGGATCTTCCAAACAAATTTAAAAAGGTCGGTAATACCATTTATGAACCAATTGATAACTTGTGCTTTTTACAATTACCTTAACCAGTGGTCTATCAATGGTCACAATTACAAAATATTCAAGTCAGTATCATTCCCTTTGTTAAGATCACTTTTTTTCTCAGATAATACTCCCTTTGTGAGGATACAGTCTCCATCTTCATTCTAAACCATTACTAATTTTCTGTAAGTAAGATAGGTATCAGATTCAGTTGCAAATCAAAAAATTTCTGGGTAGATTACATGATGCTCACAATTTTAGGAGTATGGGAGTAAAATATATACAGAGCTGATGGATGAAAGATATATTTTGGAATGATAGGGCTTGGAATAAGTGAGAAGGAATCCTTCCAAGGGCTTCATCGCGATGATGGGAAGACGATTTATAAACATACATTTCCCTTTTCTTGACATAACCTCTATAAAGGATGTGACAGGAAACTTCTCCCTCATTCCCCTATGTCAACATAGTTGCAAGCAGTGAGATATGTCAACTCTGTTATGATGTTAACAACCGTAGAGTAGTGCTGCAAAAACTCAGCGGTTACAATGAATTCTTACAGTAATGCCACTGCATAGCAATTTGCAGTACAACTGTTTTTCATGCCACATAGGCAGTGCTAAGGCAACCTTACAAGTGGTAAAGAGGGATACATGAATCTGAACATTTGAGAATATCGAAGATGAGATCTACATGAACTTGCAGAAGGACCTCCCCTGCTCTGCCGGGTGTTATAAGAGTTGCAACTTTGACACTTGTGTGCAACAATGTGAAAATTTACTTCAGAAGTTACTCCACAGTCATTGCATAAGATCCAAACCTGCTCAAATGACCGACGAGAAAGTGGTGAGGTATTTTCTCTCACGCTACTAATGAGCTCTAAAATATGCCTCCAAATTATACCACATTAACATTAGACAACTTACCATTTTGTTCTTGAAAGCTTCAGGCATTGGAGTCAAAGCAACGTACATGACAAAAAAAATATCAGAATCCACTCAAGAAACTTAAAAAATCAATTGCCATTGGACGAAAGAAAATTTCAGAAATATGAGAAATCAAAATTAGCAAGAACACATATAATAAGCTACTCTTTATACAACCCATTGCAAGTTGACTTCAAGGTGTTCATTTTGTCGAAAATGTCTACCTCTCGGTCAAGTTTCTCCCACAATTTAGACATATCACAAACAAATTTGGAGCACACTGGACAAGCAAATCTGCAAAGGACAAACAAACATGTTAGAATGTCAAGACATGTGAAATAAAATTAAAGCTGCTACAAGCTGTGACCACAGATCGCTGAAGAAGGTACCATCAATGGGCATATCAGTGCAGGGATATCTAGTATTGTGTAATAGTATAGGTAGAATGGAAACAAGAGGTTGTGAGCCAGGGCACAAAACAGGCCACATATGAAACTTACTGAAGTGTACCTACAGGATAACGCTTTAGGACGGTATTGCATGTAAAGCCATAGGTGGACAAGAAGGGGATTATTGATCATGTGGAATAAAATCTCAATACAGGGATATGACTATTCCAGAATTCTGATAGACATGAGCAAAGCTAACTGATGATTAAGCAAAGTCAACTGATTTTTGATGGACATGAACAAAGTCAATTGTTTGACTTTTATCATATCAAGCATATCAGGTATTATACTATAATAAGATAGCTTGCCATCACATATATAACAACTACAAGTCAGAGATGGTACACAAGGCAGGACACTGAAACCACTGATGTTGTTTGTATAAGAGCAAGAGAAAAATAACATAAATGCACCCGGTATAGCTAGGTAATCCGAAGCTAGCTCTAGAAGTGGGTACTATTGGTCGGCTTTTTTATTCCTCTGCTTCCCCTCTCTCCGTTAGAAACCCTGAGCGTCCATACCAATGAAAATGAATCCATTACAATCTTTCTATGCTTTTGCGTTAGAATATAAAGGTCAGGTGCACTGGTTTCGTCATATCTCTCTACAGTTGGAAAGAGCCCGAGTGTTGAAGGCAGTCAATGGACTATGTGTGCATTGCGAGGCCGAATTCACAGGCATCAAGCGGCGGAAAGCCAGGAAACACGCCAGATTGACGTGGGACGTTGCCCCCCATGGCGAAGAAGAGGTTGGTCTATGTGTTGTGGTGTCTTTGTGGTTTTCTCCAGATATTGGGTCAAGGTTTTGAGCTTCTTAGAGACCGGGAAACCCCCAGCTCAACTGAACTGCTCTCCGAAATTTCTACCTATAAAAATATGTGCAGATGCCATTGTGGAGCTGAAGCAATTAGTGTGTAGCCACTTCTTTTGTTTGAAATGTGTGCCAAATGTGAGATAAACAAAGCACTCATTTGCATTATTAAATCAATATATTTTTGAAAGAACATATATAATTGATTCAGGCTGCCATTTCTGTGAATTCTGCTGGTGCAGGTAATTAAATTGTCTGAGGAGTGCCCTATCTGTGTGCAACACAAGGGCAACCAGGGCTTTAAACTTTCTAGAAGGAGAGATTTATAATTTGATTATTACCCTTGGGAAAGAGAGCCACTCCCACACCAAATGTGTGGTAGTTATACAAAATATACATCATGATACTCAGCTTGGTCCATTTCTCAGATGGCAACGGGTGTAAAATATAAAACAATTTGAAAATGGTGCAAATGCAATCCTTTGTATCTATATGAAGATACAGATAATGTACACAGTGCCTTGGGATGCATCAAGGTTCTGCCCTGGGGCCTGATTTATATTTTGTTTTTTTCGACTAAGATCTGCATCCCCACTGAATTGGGATTTTCAAACTGAGCAGGAAGCCAGGAAATTTGTCTACATATAACTATAGAAAATTCAGAAGATACCAAAAAAAAGTATAGTTTACAGGAAAAGTGTTGGGTATTTTAACCTAGGGAATAATTATTACCTAGTCTAGTGAACTACTTCTGCTACTACTGCTATTACTTGCAGTTATAGAAAACAACTATAGCCGTGATCAAGTTGTAATTCTTCAGTATAGAAAAATGTGTATAGAAAACAAAAAAGCATAGAAGAATTATGGGCGAGCTCCCTTTCATTGTGGCTCAAAGTATCATTTGTTATAAAAAGTCTTTGAATAGTACAATGAATGACGAGAAGATTTTTCACGTTATGTGTATACAGCGTTCATACATTTGGTGCTGATGGTGATTTTTATGTGGATGAATCATATTTGGTGATACATTATTTGTTTGATTGGACTTTGTGGGACACATATATATAGAAATTAGATTCTTCAATTCACATACCAATTAACACACGTACAGTTATAACACGCTGGGCTGACCTGCAGGAGGCCCGCAGGCACCACAATTTGTAGTGCAAGAAAAAGATGTTGTTCTGCACGGTTCTCTTTTCAAATTTTCCGTCGTTGGGTTTGTTGCAAAAACTGAATGCGTTAGTAGTTACAAGTATTGTCATGATATTTATCAACAAGTGAGTGTGTGGTGGAAAAGGCATAGTTGAGTTGAGACTTTAGACCTCCCTCTGGCTGTCACAAAACACCCCATGACTAATGCACATTGAGCACCTTTGTTACATGGTTAAAACGATTGGTAAATTAACTGTCAGCCACTTTTTGCAGCCACTGAAGGGACATAATGAATCTCAACATCTCTTCTACGTACCATCTGGCCCACCTTCCACAAAGCATTCTAACCTTGATGATACCGCACACTGGCACTTCTGATAGAGTGGCCAACTTTGTCCTTGATGACAGACAGGCCCATTCTCTGGACAGGCATCTTAATGAGGGACCAAGGAGTCGGATGGATGGAGAAAGAGATGCTTGGAAAATAGTTAATCAAGGCGCCAGTACTTTGTATTCATAATTGTCACTCTAGTGAGGCGCTCACAGTATTTTGACAAAAATATGCAACAAATAATTACACACCATTCTGGCAATCCTTTGCTGTAATTTGGTGTAACAAATCTTTTAGCTTTATCAATTCAATCAATTTTAGATTTCCTTTTCAGGCCATAAATCTGTTCAGAGAATTAAAAAACCCCAAGACAATTGAAATCGCCTGGCAGGGAAGGTTTCCAATGCGATTTATCATCAGATTCGAGGAGATAAGTCGCTTTAAATGTGATGGAGAGAGTTCAATCGGTTGCATTTTTATCTAGTCCTTTTCAGTTTCTCGGTAATTAGAGCTAGGCATGGAAGGATAGTGTGGACTTGGCTAGCCATGGTGAGAAATGTGTACCTTTCTGGCTCAGGCGTAACAAACTCTTGTGTTTCTGATCAATGCAGTAGGTTTTGGATTTTTTCCAAGTTACAAATCGCTTCAGATACTCTCAAAATCCAGTATAGTTGTGTGTGAACGGGGAATGTTTTCAATGTGGAATGGGAAATTTAGGGCCTACAAATCAATATATAATGAAATATTGTGGAGTAGGCAACATAAATTTTTGGCCACAGATTTAGTTTGCAGGCTGAACAGGACAAAATATATGCAATAGAGCTTCATTTCAGAACATATTTCATGGAAAAACAAACTAAAAAATCAGCTTAAAATGCAGTTTTTCTATGGGTTTTCAAAACATGGGCTTCAACCCTTCATATTCTCTGCATCTAGGCTTGGATTAGCCAGGCGGATATTTCCTGTATCAGTTACTGACAGCCAAAAACACGCAACCCAAATCTGAAGGGCCATCCCCCACATTTTCATCACATTTTATCTTAAACGACCAATTTTCAATCACAAAATAGAAAAAGTAGGGAGCTGATCCTCAAATTCCAAGCCTGTTTGGAGAGATTATATTTGAAGGACAAGATACAGAAAGTTACGGCACATATTTCTTCTCAAACAGTGCGGAAGTCTCAGCTGAGTCTTTTCTGACCTTCCGACCGTGCCCCAAAATAAGCCTTCACCATTTAGGTAAACTAAAATTGGTTCATGCACTAAAAGCAATAAATTTTTGCACAAATATTTGATTCAAATAAGAAGGATTTTAACGACTTAAAGGCCGTGATCTTCCCTCCTATACTACATAGAGACAAAGGAAATTGTCAGATCCATCCAAGAAAGACCTTCCTGGAGTTCCATTCACAGAATATTATAAATCAATAAGAGATTTCGACAGCCGCTGTTTCTTCAGTGCTTCTATAAACAATAACCTGCCATGCCACAAGATGGTAAAATCATTCCTAGTTCGTCTCAACGCACCGCCACTCGCAATAAAAAGATAGAGAAAAATTACTGCAGTCCTAAAATATGTTTGAAAATATCAAAGGTAAAGAATTTGAAGGGCTATGCTTGCAAGCATGAAAGAAAGAGTGTCACAAACGCCTCAGGTTCGACCCTGGCGCAACTTACACAATACCTTCAAATATTTCTAAACTACAACAAGTATACAAGATTTTAGAGGCTGAAAATTTTCCTTTAACAGTAGACATGCACATATTACAGATTACAAGGTTTCAGAGAATACGATTATAATGAGAGCCAGAAAACTGAAATGAAAACTTAAACTACACCGCCACGCAAAGGATCGCCAGAAATTCCCATTCTTAACCAACTCTGAAGTAGGAAACAGTATCAAGGATCCGTCTGAACACAATAAAACAAAATAGTTAGACAAGTACCACCGCCAGAATAGAGTACCAAGCAATTCATTTAAATGGGTCGCCAATTAAGCTAACATTTTAATGAGAAAAGTGACACGTTACCTTGAAGTCCTGGGCAATTTCCCTCACAAGCCTTTTGAAATGGCAACTTTCGAATTAGCAATTCCGTGCTCTTCTGATACTTTCAAATTTCTCTGTTGAGTCGATTAAACAATTTGCAATAAGATACATATACTGTAAAGAAAACATTGTAAACATAACAATAGAATCCAAAGCAAATTTACACTGCCTGTACATACCGAAGAGCAAATGTTTGGGGACGATATCTATGAGGTTTCTTCACACCTCCAGTTGTGGGAGCAGATTTATGAGCAACCTAATTTAAAAAAGGAGCTTCAGAATAAAATGCCACAATAAAAACAACACGCCTCAATTAACTCCACCAAAGATGCAACGGAAAAAATATAGGAATGCCGTTACCTTTGTTGCGAGCTGCTTCCTCGGAGCCTTTCCTCCTGTAGATTTTCATGCTGTCTGCTTCGTACCAGCCATGATTCATAGAAAAGAGTGATCTACAGCACAGAGAGCAAGAACAAAAGCATAAGACCAAAGCCCAAACATCAAAACAGAAATTCCAAAACCACACCAAAAAATTACTATCAATCTCTTTCAAAAAAATGCCACAAGAGGTCCTGATGTTAAACTTCCATCTCTGCGCTAGTGTGCCGGGTGGACTTTATTTTACGCATTATTAAATGTTTCGTTTGCTTGGCAATTAACTTACCTTTGTGAAGATTTCATGCGAAAAAGCACCGCATATCAAGTCTCGGAAGGTGCAGTTAGGTACTGTGATAAATGCTTTTGATGACAGCGTACCTTCCGCTGATCAAAATCATAATAAAATTAAATGTAAATCTTGAAAAACAAATTTATCATTGAGATCAAAATTATTAGACTTGGATGGATCGTAAATAGTCATATCACTTGTAAAAGAAATTTCATCAAACAATGAATTTGGCAGATGGTATTGCCTGATCTTTACAGTGCTGAATCTCAAGGACAGAAAGTAAATGCAAAGAGAAATCTAAGAAGAGGAAAAGATGGCTGGAAAACAACCAAAGAAGTTGAAAAGATGGCTTAAAGCTACAACGGAAGCCATCATGTCGAATCCAGAAAACACCATTTGATATCCAGGACATATATAGAGACAACACAAAATACAGCACACCTGTTCAAGAATAATACCCACTTGCATACAGTACAATTTAACTCCGATATTAAACGATTTTACTAAATTTCAGACCACGATCCACAATCGCATGAGGCAACAATGTTCATTCACACATAACAGAAACTATTTAATTAACCTCTGATTTCAGGGTTAGCCAGCATATTTCAGGTTGAATTTAGTTTAAACAGACTATGTAGTAAAATGGTTAAATCTACTATATCTACCGGTAAAGTGGTGAAAAGTATACAGCAGAATACAAAAACAAACCAACAGAAAATACATTCATCTGTGTCTTGCAGTGATGCTTTACTTTGACATCATGACTATCCCTGGAGTGTTTTGCAGCCTACTTCTACATGGAAACCATTCTACTTTGCTCTGTCCAAACATCATTTTATGAAAGTCAACCATGATTTACTTGTATAAATTATTCTTAAGACTGAAAGCCTGAATTATGTCAGTTGCTTTTCCTGAACGAGGTCAAAAAAGTTCCTTTGTAAGCCGATAAAAAATGTAAGGGAGAAATCTAATAAAGTCTATCCTTGCAATGTCACCTAAATTGCTGCGAAAGCTAAGAAAATGAACAGAAAGCATGGAGTACGTACAGGAGACCAAAATTTCAGTGGATATGCATATATTGGTAGGCCTACATATTAATAAATATGGAGCAAACTGTCTTAAAAAAGAATGAAATTAATCCTTATAATGTAAGTTATAATGCTGCCAAAGCTAAGCACATGCCGAGAACAGAATCCATAAAGGATACATAGAGTACAAATGATCTGAATACATAACTTTTCCGAAACTAACAAAAACACCATGTCACTTGTATCCAGTCAAGTCCAAAACACCAATGCTCTACTTTGCAGCCTCGGTAGTTCAACTCCACTTAAGTCGCCAAACAAGTCAGAAGACTACTCTGCTAAGAAAGAAAATGAAACAGGCTACGTCAGGTTCAATAATTTAATAACATTTTCTGCTGTTTATATCGTACAGAAAAATTATCTCGGAGGCATCAAAACAAAACACAATTATATTGAATACAATAAATACAAAACCGTGTATGATTCCCAAGGCACTCTCAGAGCCCATCTGGAAAAGAGATATCACATAACGTCTGCAGCACTAATAATCTACGTTGCATTGGCTTCAGGAACAGAGGAAAAAGCGGGTAGGGAGAGCAAATATTCAAAAAATGGAATGCACACCTCCAAAATCCAGGGGATATCAATAATATTTATATATATGGTATTCACCAAAAAAACATGAATGATGAATGATGAAACATTGAAGGAGAAATAAATATCCGACTGGCAATCACGATATCAAAAATATGAAATTTAAATATCATAATACAGCACCCAAACAGAAATCACGGAAGTGAATAAGATGTGGAGTGCAAGTTAGAGCAACGCTCGTTTAGGCATTTACCCACCAGTCCCCAAGCTCCCAGCATGATATACAACCCGGTGTCCTCAAATTATCTAGGATCATGGGAACTGTCCCTTCAAAATATATATATTCCAGACCGGTCCCAACTGAACCTGGAAGGAGGAAATGAGGGAAATGTTAAAATAAAATCAGGAACCTGGTTGGGGTTGCCGAAGAGCTAAGGAATCGAAGCCTACTCTTACATGTTAAAAAACGCTCAATCAATCTGTGTGGGTTCTGCAACCAACAAATAATCCCCGCGATGATCAGATAATCGAAAGGAAAAAAAGCAAAGAAAACATGAGAGGTGTTATTGTAGGTAAAGAGAATTAAACTTTCCATTGGACTTTTGAATTTTTATCTATATCAAAAAGAATAATGTACCTTTGAGCAATGAGTCGAATCCGCTCCAGTCGTAAGAGAAAACCCTAACCCTCACAGTAAAACAGAAAAGAATGAAAAGTTAATAAAAGCCCTTAATCAACGCATCAACGCCGTACAGTAAGAGAGCCAGGTAAGGAGTTCGGTTAAAGTTGGTAGAGGCTTACCTTGCCATAGCTACCGATAGACCAGATTCTTCAACGTGAGCGTTATGGTTAACTGTTAACTTTGGCCTGGGTCTGTTGTTGAAGGAAAAACCCAAGTGGGAGCCGAGAGTTGCTCCGATCCTCTAGCAAACTAAAACACATTGAGTGAAACTCGCCAGCAAACCCTCGGGTTGTTACCCTAGCGACGAGAAGGAGAAAACCCAACCGTAGATTCGCAAGGGTCGGGCCATGTTTGGACATATGTCAGGGTCAGGAACCAAACAGAACCGCAGAAGACCGCCAGGAATTATGCCCGCCCGATGCCAGGTGTCAGCATGAGGACGACACGTATCCGACTCCACGTGTCAGCTGGAAAATGAAAGGGACGACGAAGGTCCCTTTCAAAAGGAAAGCCTATCGGCCTAATTAATATATTATATATTTTAATATTATAATTTTTTTATCTAAAAAATTCATAACACACAGAAACTAATTAATCAATATCATATTAATATTATAATTTTTTATCTAAAAAATTCATACATCAGAATTCTAAATATCTACCCATACTGAATTTAGATATCTAAATATACTGAGTTGTTTGATAGTGAAAAATTTCATTGAACATCTCTTTACACTTATTGAAAAAAAGATAACCTTTTCTAACTATTCTGGGTTGGGTTGATGGTGAACAATTGCATTGAAAGTCGTTTTACACGGATAACCTTTTCTTGTGTTAAAAAGTTTTCCTTTAACTTTGTGATCCGTGTGGAAGACAATCTAGTTAAAAATGGTCCTCTTTTAACTTTGTGATCCATGGCAATTTGTGATTAAATTGGTGATCCATGGCAATTTGTGATTCATGTAGAAGACAACGTCAATGTCAATCATTAACTTAGGCGGACCCTCCAATGAACCTAACTCACAATGGCCATATTTAATTTGGATGACAACCGTGAGCTTCTGGAAGAGCAGTTATATTAGCTCTCAGTTCCAACATCAGCAGAGGGAGGCACCGGATTCTCCGAAGAATTGTTTGCGAAGGATGCAACGCAAAGTTGGAGAGGCCAGAGAGTTGATCCATCGCTCACAACGCCCCTGGCTACAGCAGTGTATTGACTGCCTCTTTTGCAAGCCCAAAGTCTTTAAGCAAATCCGAGAGTGGAACGGTAACATTCGTGACCTCCATGATCAGTTTCCAACCGATTTTTCCGTGTTTTGCGGTGCTCAACAGATTGTGTCCGCGGCACCACAACAGGCAGACGCACTACTTCAGGACGAACCTGACACCGGATTGGTCGGGTTGGAAATTAAATCTGCGGAGACTCAGCTACAGAGTTGGGTCTCAGAAGGTCCAAATGTTGGCGTAATTGGTGTCTACGGTATGGGTGGTGTTGGGAAAATAACGTTGCTTAAAAAGGTCTACAACACCTACAAGGTTAGCGGTGTTTTTGATCATGTCATTTGGGCTACAGTTGCTCAATTTTCAATTCTGCAGATACAAAATGATCCTGCTTCTGCAATTAATTTAGATCTGAGAAACTGTTCCGGTGATACGAGGAAGATGAAGTTGTGTGCATATTTGAAGACCAAGAAATTCTTTTTTGTTTTAGACAACATGTGGAGGGCACTGTCTCTGAAAGAATTGGGCGTGCAGTTTGGCAAGAACAAAGGGAGCAAACTTGTATTCACAACTCGAAATAGAGATCTGATTCAAGAAATGAATGCAAAACAGGGCACGGAAATACAACCCTTACGAAGAGAGGAGGCCTGGGAGTTGTTTTTAAAAGTAGCTTTCGAAGACGGCCATGTTCCGAAGACTGTAGAGAATATTGCGCGCCAGGTAGCCGAGGAGTGTAAAGGGTTACCGTTGGCAATAAATGTAATAGCCTTAACAATGATGGGCAACGCAGCTGTAGATGAGTGGAATCTTGCCTTAAATCAAATGCAAAAAGTGGATTTAAATTTTTCAATCACCCATCCTCGAATTAATGGAGAATTGTATCAGCGATTGAGATGAAGTTACGACAGTCCGCCCGATGGTAACTTGAAAAACTGTTTTCTTCTCTTTGCCATGTTTACTGAAGATGCTGCTATACCAGTGGAAGCGATGGCGCAACTATGGATCGCAGAAGGCCTAGTTAAAACCAAAGAAGATGCCAACTATGACTATGTCTTAAAGACGGCGGAAAGCTATGTAAAGTTACTTGTAAATCGCAGCTTGTTCCAGGTGGAAGACGGTGTTATCAATGTCCATGATGTCCTCCATGACATGGCTATTTATATTGCAGAAAATGAGGAGAATTGTGTCTTGAGGGCACGTCAAAGTCTTCAACATTTCCCTGATATCCCAGGTTCAGAAAATTGCAGGCGAATATCAGTTTTGGGCAATGATATGAAGTCTTTGCCAGCAAAGGAGTTGAGATGCCCCAAACTAGTTTCTTTATACGTGGGAGAAAATGAGGGATTGAAAGAAATTCCAGAAGCATTTTTATTGAACCTCACCTCTTTGAGGGTATTAGACTTTCATGGCACGGCCATACGATCACTGCCAACATCATTGTGGCAATTGACACACCTCGAATTTCTGTTTTTGGGTTTCAGTGAGATTGAAGATATACCTGACGAAATAGGTAATCTTTCACATCTTCAATTTTTGTATCTTAACTTCTGTAAAAATCTAAAATCGTTGCCTTCTAGACTAGGAGAACTTCAAAATCTGAAGTATCTAAATCTTCATGGTTGTAATTCGATAAAAATCCCTGATGAGCTTAGAAAGCTCCCGAACTGTGAGATTGTGCTTAAAAACGAGGAATAGAGGGAACCGACTCCTCGAAAGTTACAGATATGTTTTTATGAAATGAGTTTCAAATATTAAGATTTGTTTTGATTCATAAACTATTTATTAGGTAATATATGGAATGAATTTAAGTTTTAATAAAAAAAAATTTGGATTTTTAATTCGTAATTTATTTATTTTTAATTCATAAACTATATGGAATGAATTATTATTTTCTTGGGTTTTAATTTGTGATTTATTTATGAGTTAATATACAAAATTTCAAATTTTATTACTGGTTTTTTTTTCATGTTATTTAAATTTTAAGGAAAATGGTAAATTTTCAAAAATTTAAAACTCAAGTAATATCACCTATATTAAAAAGAAAATGTTAAACCAATTAAAAAAATAATGTTAAATTTTTATATTGTAAATTTAAAATAAATAAATAATTAAAAAGCTTTAAATTAATGAAATGATTTAATGTTAATGTGAAATATAAATATTTTATTGATTACCAGAAATAAAAATTATATTTAAAAGTATAAAGAATAAAGTAAAGGATAAATCAATAATTCAAATAATTAAAGATAGAACAAAAGAGAATGATGATTCAAGGGAGAAATATAGTGTTTGGAAGACTAGTAATGATTAAACACGAAAAATAAAAAAGACAATGTTTGATATGATGAAATTTTATGATTGGATAAGTTTGTAGTCATTTTTACTATTAATTAGGTGTTTATTTTTTAGTTAATTATTAAGGTTTTTTCATTTTTAAAATTTATAAAATTATATGTAAGGAGAGTTCACTTGTTGACATCAAAATTTTGGTTTTTTCAATGAAAATACAATGGCTAGATTATGTTAGTTATATGTTTTTTGAGATAAGTTTTGAATTAGTTATTAATTTGGCCTATGTATGATTTTTCATAGGAGTAGGGAATTTGATAAATTTTTTGGTCAAACATAATGCCACATAAGTGGAAAAAATGTTTTAGCTTTAAAATGGAAACCTAAGTGGAAGGATTTATTAATTTAAGAGATTAGGTACCCACTGGCCATAAGGGTCTCTTTAAGGTATGGTTTTTTTGTTTTTTTGTTTTTTTTTTGGTTTTTTTTGTTTTTTTTGTTTTTTTTGTTTTTTTTTTTTTTTTTCCGCAAGGAAATGAGAAGCTAAGATTCAAATAGGTTGAGTAACTTGAGTTTTTAGAATAGTAGTTTATTTGGATATGATGGTAGTGAGAATAAGCATGAAGGTATCACTTCATGTGGACATTTTTCTTATAAACTTGGCAGGTGGAGGTGTTATCGGGAAGATTGGAGTTGACATTTAAAAGGGGAAGAGAGATTTTCTTTTGAATTTCTATAATAGATTAAATATTGAGAGAGATTCACTAAGATGGTTGAAAACAAAGATCAAAGAGGGATGGCCTTGAGGCCAAAATACTAAGGTATCATTGATAAATACAAACCAACACTTAGGGTTAATGAAAGCTTTTTAAGGCTAAAATATCAATATGTTCCATAAAAATGTTAGCAACAAGAGATAACAAAGAGTCCATCGTTGTACCTTTGGTTTGGTCATTGCATATTCCTTTAAAGGTGAAGAAAAAGTAACACTAATAAAAAATAATAATTTATTTTTGCAATAAAATTTTTATCACATAAATATCAATTAACAAGGCCTTTAAGACTTATTTACACTACACAAACCCCCGCCCCAGTTAAATTTTCTTAGGGATATATTGTTCTCTTCTTTAGATAATTGCATTTCTTAAATTACATATTAAATTCACCCCACGTCATCATAACAATATTCATATAGCAATATTCATATTTACAAAATTATTCAACAACATATGCAATTATATAGAAAGAGCATCATTATCATCATTACAGGGAACACAAAGGAGCAATAGAAGACAAGAATTCACATATAAAGACATGAGGATTGTTTGGAGACTAGGGAAAAGCCCACTACAGGGAAAATCCTTTCAATTTTCTCTTCTTATAAGATTGTCATTGAATGATTAAGCAAGAGAGAGAATACAATGATTCATATCTTCAACCATAATCCTATGTAGAAAAAAAAACCAGCTAAACAACATTCATGAGATGAACCCAACAGTGCTAATAATCAAAACCTTGATCTAAAAGCTTGCGGTCAACTGCCGAACATTACGGTCAACTATTGAAATCTGTAATCAACTGATAAAACCAAACCCTAGGTCCCAATCGCACGGATGATGTGATGTGCATGTGGTTGAAATGCTTCAGTAGTATGGATGAGTCGACCTGCATGCGGTTACCGCCAAAGATTGCCATTGACAAGCCTGTGGTTAGAAACCAAAACCCTAGCACACATGCAAGCTTCAAACCCCACAATCTAGAACCTGTGTGAGAAAACTTCCACGAATCATCTCAAACATATGCGAGCCAAACTAAAGAAAGAAGAAGAAGAATGATCGTAATGATGATGTCCCGATGAGAGTCACTTGAATTCTATTTATGGCCACACATGGGTGTCCAATTTCTCTTTTGGGTCGACCTATATTTTTGTGCACATGTGGGATTTAATTCAAAAATACACTTTTCCTTGTCCAAATTGAGTGCTTCAATAGTCAAAATTGCTGCTCTCAAAAAGTGGAATCTCATCCCATGGTTGGAATTTGTCATTGAGCTGTCAAATTAACACTCCCTCTCAACTAGGGAGAAATTCCAGCTACATCATATAATCATGAAAGTATCTAGTCATCAAGTTATATCATATCTCAAGTATCTCATCATCAAATGTCGTCATTGTTCATCTTAATTAATCTATGCTTATTTCTTATTTTCTCTTGATTGTTCCTGATCATATGTTGAACATTTTTGAACCTAAAAGAAGAATAATTTGACATCAAATGGGAGCCTAAGATACCTCCCTCTATCCATCGGGGAGCTACTGCTACCACCCATAATCACTACCAGTGGGGATCCTAATACTACGACCTTGGAAACATCAAAGAGCTTATCATGAGGGACCCCTTCTAACTTGGAAGCACATCAGGGAGCTCAGTGTCGACCCAAAATAACAATGAAGAAGGTCCTACAAGACACTCTCGGCTCATGTCTATAAATGTGGGGAAGGTCCTATTGGACACTTTCACTCCAATTCATCCCATAGGGGAGCAAACATCTTCCACCCTATGTCGAGAAATAAGAGTCATTACATAGGGGAGCACATCTAAACTCATCCTATTTCCCATTGATGTTCCCAAGAATGACCCTCAAGATTCATGTGGTACAACACCCACATCGTAATCTTCTTGGGTTGTACACCTCTAAGCAATCCCTCAACTCATTGGTCTGATGGGGAGTGGTATTCCCAACAAGCCCTACTTGTGGGTATGATTCCAACTAAGGTATACTCTGCATAGACCAAGATAGGGGAGCTAACATCTCTTACCTTATGACTTACATATAGGGGAGAAAAATCTACAACCCTATCGTTTACAAATCCTTCAACCTGAGGAGCCCTCCATCTCAAATGCTCACAATGGGAGCTCAGATAGGGGGGAAGAGCTAGCTTAGTGTCCTTGACCAGTCCTACTCTCTATAGATGAGAAACATATCATCGTGCTCATATATGGTACTAGTTTAAACAAATCACTGAAGAGTTCATTCATAATGCCTCAATAGTAACAATCTTTTTTTCATGCATGCAGGATGTCAAATCAAATATTATATTAGAAAAAATATATATCACAAAAAGGATAACTTGTTCATTCTCCCTATCACATAGGTGACAACCACGACCATAAGTTTGTTTCCTACAACAAAACTATCTCAATAAATGAATATATCTCAGTCTCATCTATATACATGATTCTCTGCTAATTATATCATAGTCAATATCATAGTAATGTATTTTTGTCATATCCAAAACATACTCAAAAAACTCTCCAAGGATATTCTTTAATATGCCTCACAACTAACCATGCCAACAACATCGTTCTCAACCTCTGTTGTGCTTAAAGCTATGGAATTCTCATCCAAGAATATCATGATAGATCTCATACTAAGTGTTGTCACTCACTGTATTGTGGGTTTCAAATGGTCAAAGTTTCCCAAAAGCATTGAAATTTGGAGCCCCTTTCTTAGGCCACATGAGATCTCAGAGCTAAATGAGACCCTCTCCATTGGGTAGTGCTCGAAAAAAGATTTCCAATGGTATATGGAAGTCCAAAAATGGATTCTTGGAGAAAAAGATAAAGCATTTTGAATGTCTACCTTGGAAAAGCCCAGCAAACCAAAAATCACTAAGTATGGAGGGAAAATCGCAATCGGAGGTTCAAGGGGCCGATCAAAATTACAAAATGACTATCGACAGGATCCCAGGGCACATGCTTAATCTTAAACTTCAAAGACTTGCAGGGGCCGATCTGTGATATAATGTTGTATCATTGGGAAAGGGATGAAAATGTTAACAAAGGAAATGCTCGAAAAAACCAAGGCAGGCGACCCACTTTCTCTATCCTCCACACGGCATTGGTGATCAACGATCGGTGGATCAAAGGGGTTTCAACTACAAAACCAAATACAAAGGAAAAGCATGAAAAAATAGGGTTAGGCAAGCCTTTTTCTCTCTCTTCTAGGGGGCCACATGGAAAGCTCTAATCGGTTCTCAAAGCAGACATGGTAGCTAATGTCACCAATGACGTGGTAGTACAAATGACAAGTCGCAGTACAGAGGACACATGGTAGTATGGATGCTGACATGGCAAGCGGACATGTGTCACTTAGTTTCGACATTTTCAGGGGTCCTATGGGGCCATTTCTAGGTGACATGTGTCACCACTCATAAGGTGACACATGGTGAAGATGAAGTCATCCTACATATCAGTGATCAAAACTACCTAGTAGAAAAACATAAGGGAAAGTGTATTCAACATCGGATGCGGTATTGCGATTGCGATAAGAAAAAAGCCTCCCTGTATGCGATGTTCAATAGGTTGTATTTCATAAGTTTTTCGCATCTGGGATATTCTCCGATGTGGTGTAAGGGGTTATTAAAGGTTTTAAAAGTAATAAAGGAAACGGCCTTCACGCAACAATTGAAATCCTTACACCGAAAGGAATAAGCACTCGGTTCAAGCCCTCGATCACATAAAAGAAGTGGAAGGGGGTTGTATTCCTAAGGGAATAAAGGAAAGTCAGGCTCGCCTATTTCACAATGTTCTTGTGTTAAAATGCCAGCATTCAAAAGACTCCTCGGTACTCGATGAAACATGACACCATATTTTTCAGGGCACCGATATTATCTAACAGAAAGTTAAAAGGGTGTATGAATTGGCAGCTATGTCAGAGGTTGTTAAAGACTGAGAGTGACCCGGAACCATCCGAGAGAGGATTAATGATGACTTAGTAGGAACACGCCAGGTCCAAATGCCAGCAAAGAAGAGTGGCATGAAGATATTTCTAGAAACCATCATTTTAGTTGCGATGGATTAATTTCGTTTTGTTGTTTTGATCACTGTATTGTTATTCCATTTTTCTTTCAAGAAAGGAATCTCCCTGTTGTAGTAGTTACAGGATTTACGCTAAGTTAGCCATTCATATAGACAACTATAAATTTCCACCTTAATATGTTTCTGTACTTGATTTTCTTACCCTCCCTCATTATAAAAGGGAGGAAGAAACATTGAAGAAAGGTTTTGAATTCTAGGAAAATATTGCATGTGCTTCTAATGTTGTATGGATTCCAGATCTACATCTTTCTGAATATGAATGAAACAGTGGTGACTCCCATCTTTAATTATTACAATATGTTGTTTCTTTGTTAAACTTCCATTATGTTCGCACTCTCTAATTTCAAGCAATAGTATCTTCCATAAATATCTCTTATATTCTTAGAGATTCATTGGTGTTAAGTTTTTAATACACATGCCTGTATGTTAGTATGAGATTATATCTTTAAATGTGTGCTTCCTAAAATCATAGAATTCACTCTAATTACATCCACTTGTCTATCTTTAGCTTAGATAAGTATAGAACTCTTTATGTTTAAAGCTCTATGTGATGAGTTATTATTCTCTTTCTCTTATTTCATTATTCTACAAAATCTGATTAAACTATAAGTCCTTTATTACTCGACCTCCACCTTTTTTCCCTTATTACTGTGAGTTGTATATGTGAAAGGATACCAGAAATACATGGATTATATCCTTGGATGAGGGAACCAACCCATGTTGTTATGTTTATATTTGTATATTTGCAATTACTATGTCTGGAAGATGCATATGATGCCTTCGTTTTCTTGAGGATCATATGAGATACATAGAATTTAGATGTGCCTAGGAACTAGTATTGTAAGCGATCCAAGGCTACCTATGGGAGAGACAACATATTTTGACGCCGTTGTCGAGGAGCTTATTGAAGGATTTTCCCCCAGGATATGACCAATTGAACATCCTTTGTGTAGGTGAGCGAAGTTTGTTCTGATTGCATTCATATCATCTTGGAGGCTCCACACACCCCTCATTATCATTCATAACCCTGGCTTTTAAAAGGCCTCATACTCGCTCAGATACATCCCAAAAGAAAGCCCCATTTGTATCTGATCTAGAGAAGTTAATCTCCAAGAAAGTCAGTAAAGAGAAAACTCCCCCTGCTTGTACAACCATCTCATTATCCTTTGCCACCTCCACCTCCAATTCGTAGCCCACTATTGCTCACTACTCAGGACTTACTCCTAAGGCCCTGACATACCCTACTTCTCCTCCAACCATTGTCGTCTTGACCCTAGTTCCTCAAGCAAATTTTAATCCCCCTCCACCAATCCAGATGGCTCTCCCGGTATTTTTCTAAATAAGTATGCACCTCTTAATTTACTTTAGCCTATGAGTGAAATTCCCCAGAACCACCTAAAGTAGCTACCTAGGTTCAATGGGGAAGATGATAACATGACAAAGAGTCACATTGAAGCCTTTAGTTCTTTTTCTCACATCCTAGATGTGGATCAACTGGATGTGGTCATGATACTTTTTCTACAAAGTCTTGAGGGAGAAGCCAAAAAATGGTTTAAAGATCTACCCAACGCCTCCATCACTACCTGCGAAGAGCTGGAAAATGCTTTCACCCGGAAATGGGGAGAAAAGAGGGATCATGAGTACCTCCTCACGAAGTTTAATTCCATAAGAAAAAAGTCGAAGGAGGATACTTCAGAATTTATCAAAGATTCAATAAGCAGTACCATAACCTTCCTGCTCACATAAAACCTCCTCCAACTATGACATGTGTGGTTTTTTTGGGAGCTATTGAGTCTAACATTGGTTTTTCCCTGAGAGAGAGGAAGTCTCTCACTCTAGACCAACCTCAGACTAATGCTCTTGAAGTGGAAGCCAATATGGTCTCGATAGGCAAGTCAAGGGTAAAGCAAGAAACTACTGAACCCAAAATCTTGAAAGAGGTGGTACCCTCCTCTACTCAAGATAAAGTATCATCAGATCCGAAGTGGGACGAGATGGAGAAACTTGTCAGGAGTTTAACACAAAAGGATGGAAAAATCGAGAACAAGAACCTTTCCAGACAGAGCACTCAAGTCAAAAATAGGGGCTATAACCCTTAATATAGAAGGCCTCAACTACAACTACTTCCAAGAGAAAGAAAGGAACATCTTAATCAAATCCCTCATCTTTTATACTTGGAATATGGTCCCAATGAAAAATCATTGAATACAAAAGAGATGCAAGGAAATATGTACTCTTCTTTTACCGAAGAATAATATGAGGATATGGCTCAATAGGAGGACAACCACGATAGAGAAGGAACAGTAGAAGAGAAAGATATTGATTATTATTGCAAACATTTTGCAGAGTTCATCCAAGGAAAACCACAATGCAAGTATGATCATAACCACAACAGAACCAGAACAACAAGGGGAAGCTACTCCCTAAGTTGTTCCCCCAGTAATGAATAAAGGGAACGGTAAGCTGAATCCCGACGCTTTGAAGATAAAAGTCTCCTCTAATGAGGAAAGAACTAGTTCAGAGGGACATATAGAAAAATATACACCTATTATGCTGAAAGCTTCCAGTGGCAAGGTAGAAGGAATAGAGCTAGGAGGTACAGAAAAAGTGAAACCTACATTCAATCTGCAAAACAAACTTGAGCAGGTAAAAATTCTTGTTCCCTTGACTGAGATTCTAAAGCAGCCTATTTATAAAGCTTAGGTCTCTCAATTTATGTATCCCTCTATCTCATAACTAGCCCATGATAGTTTAAACCTCTAGAAGGAGAAGCCAATGGTCATTTTTGGGCCACATGTGGAGGAGTTGGATCCTCCTACCACACATTTTTATGTGACTTTAGTGATCCATGACCTTTTGTTGCATAATTGCATGCTGGATTCAGGAGCCGCAAACAACCTCATGCCATTATCAGTAATGGAACAACTGGGCTTGGAAATCACTAGACCATATAAGGATACGTACTCATTTGACACCAAGAGAGTCAATCTCTTAGGCATGATAAAGGATCTGGTGGTAAGCTTGGCTCAGATCCCGGTGAAAGGTGTGGTAATGGATATAGAGGTGGCTGATATACCTCCTCGTTTTGGAATTCTCATATCGAGATCTTAGGTAGGTGGCTCTATCAAGATGGATCTGACTTATACCATCGTTCCCACTTTTAGAGGTGAGAAAACAAGGATGTACATAGAATCCTGATTTGTGAAAACTGTGACCCTAGCTAAAGGCTTAGAATACTCCCCAGTACATCGGAAATATAGCGATATCTCATGTCTGTTCCTAGAGGAGGATGAGACCTTCCTAGAGGAAATATCAATACACCTAATAGGGTAGTCACAACACTTACGACCAAGTGAAAATAAAATATGGAAATTATACTTCGATGGAGAAAACTCAAAATATGGAAACAGAGTTGGAATATTGTTGGTATATAAGGAGGGTAGCCTGATACCCCTCTCGTTCAAACTGGAGTTTGAAGTGACCAAAAGTGTGGCAGAATACGAAGCATTGATCCTTGGGATAAAAATAACAAAAAAGATGGATATCGAATGCCTTACAGTCTATGGAGACTCTGAGTTGGTCATAAGGAAAATTCGAGATCAATGCCAGGCCAAACACCCCAGACTGAGGATGTATCAAAATGAAGTATGGGACTTAATTGAAAATTTCTTCTTGGCCTTCAACATCCAGTTTCTACCCAGGGAAGAAAACAGGATGGCTGACTCTCTTGTGGTAGCTGTAAACACTTTCAGGCCCCCACAGAATCCACTCCTCAGATATGAGATAGAAGTTAGACACAGACCTTCAATACCTAATAATGTTATACATTGGCAGGTATTCGAAGATGATGAGAAGGTTAAAAGATTGATAGAAATTGTTGGGGAGTTTTCCCACTCCACCATCGATTAAGAAGAAAAAGAAGCAGAACAAGAAGCCACTGTATGGAAAGACGCAGTGGCTCGAGAAAAAAAAATCAACTAAAAGGGAACACCATCCATCGTGGACTTGTTCAACTTGAAAGAATTTTCAATAATGACAACATAGCATCCAAAAAATGGCCCAAGAGAAGGATGAGAAATTAGAAGACTGCAAAATTGGATCAGAGGAGTAACCCTAGACGATTAGGTTGTTCAAACGAATCCCCTTGCAATATAGGTAGAGGTATTTATATTTATTCAAAACTTAAAAAGATGTATTTTCTTGGTCTTATGATGATTTGAAATCGTTTGATACAAATATTATTCATCATAAGGTTCCTTTGAAGAGTAGGATGAAGCGATACAAATAGAAACTTAGACAAATAAACCCACTCTTACTCCCCTCCATTGAAAAGGGGTAAGGAAGCTACTATAGGCCAAGATCATAGTCCCTTCAATATACTCTAAGTGGGTAGCTAATCTAGTCCCTTCCCGTAAAAAGAGAGGAGAGATAAGGCTGTGTGTGGACTTCTAGAATTTAAACAGTGTATCTCTAAAAGATAACTACTCTCTACCCAAGATGGACGATATATTGCAGAAGGTAGTAGGTGCAACCGAAATGAACATGATGGACGGATTTTTAGGATATAACCAAGTGGCAGTCCACCCCGACCAGAGAAACACTGCTTTCACCACCCCCTAGGGAACCTTTATGTACACACACATCTCGCTCGGGTTGATAAATGCAGGGGCCACATTTCAGAGAGCAATGGACATATATTTCGTGGGTGAGCAAGATAAATTTGTGGTAGTCTATTTATACAAAATCAAAGTATTTTCTAAGGTTGGTGAAGAGCATATCCTCCATTTAAAACTCACTTTCAAGAAGTGCAGAAGGTATGGCCTCTCTGTGAATCCAAAGAAATTTCAATTCACCCTGAGTGAGGGGAAGCTGCGTGGACACATAGTAGAATAGGAAGGAGTAAAGACTGATTCTGCATGAGTCAAAGCCATCAACCTTATTTCCCCACCCAGAAACAAGAAATAAGTCCAAGCCTTTTTGGGGAGGATAAATTACTTAAGGTGATTCATACCCAACTATGCAGAGAGAGTTAAAGGTATCACAAATATACTCAAGAAGGAGAATGAAGTTAAGTGGAGATTTTTCCCCCATGATTCTTTCACAAGGATCAACGAAGCTTTGGTTGAGGCCCCAGTGCTAGTCAGCCTTGATTATTCATTTCCCTTCTACATCTTTTCTTTCGCCTCTCCACATACCATTGTTGACATGCTGTTACAGAAAAATAAAGAAGGTTATGAGCAACCCATTTTCTTTTTCAGCTAAGTCCTAAGCGACGCTAAGCTAAAGTATTATATATTGTAGAAACAAGCTTATGCACTGGAAAAGGCGCTGAAGTAATTCTGTATTTATGTACTGCAATATGAAATAACAATATTTGTACCAACAACTGTAGGCAAAGACATTTTGGTGTGCCAAGGAGACAACAAAGGAAAGAGGGGAAGATGGATAGCTAAAATACAGGAATATGAGCTGAAAATCAAGCCTACCAATCTCATGAAAGGCCAAGGGTTGGCCAAATTTTTTTCTAAATCCAACTGCCAAGCTCTAGGGATAAGCCTAATCACAGAGGAGGGTAGTCTAGAGGATGAACATGGCAGAATTAAAATCACTGAACAGAAGATTTATGCCAAGTATGAGGGATTGTCGAGGTATAAGAACATTGTTCATTACCTCTTGTTTCTAAGATGCCTGTTGGGACTGGATAGATCAAAATACTGGATTCTGAGATTGCAGGCATAGAAATACATTATATCCAACAAACTGCTCTACTCGAAGGACCCAGTGGGGGTATTACTATTGTGTTTGGTTGAGGGAGAAACCCATGAAGTGATTGGGGATTTCCATGGGGGAGTCTATGGAGGACACTACAGTCCAAAGGAAAAAACACACAAAATCCTCAAGGCAGGATTTTACGGGCCGATGCTATTTGAAGGTGTTTATTATAAGGTCAAGTTATGCCAAAAAAGCTAGTTGTTTGCTCAAAGACAGAAGTTTTCTCCTCTCCCTATCATTCATGTCCATGTAGAGGAGCCCTTTAGAGAGTGGGGATTTGACTTCGTCGGGGAAATCAACCCACCTTCTAGCAGCCAACACAAGTGCATTTTAACAGCCACTAACTATTTCACCATGTGGGTAGAGGCTATCCTATCTAGGAATGGTACTGTTTCAATGGTGATAAAATTCATGCAGGAGAACATATTGTCTTGATTTGGGTGTCCTTTTAAAATGATGGCTGATAATGTACAGGTCTTCAAATCTATCAAGTTCACCAACTTCTGCCACAAGTTCAACATCATTATTGGACAATTCATTGTACTACCTCAAGGGAATGGCTAGGCTAAGTCTTCTAATAAAATTGTGGTGAGAGCTCTAAAGAAGACCATAATAGAAAATCAAAGGAACTGGGACTCTCAACTAAATTTTTCTCTATGGGTTAGCCATGTCACACCTAAAATATCCACTGGGAAATTACCCTTTGAGCTAGTATATGACAACGTTGATGTGTTCCCTATCCAATTAGCAATGTTAGTAGCTAAGTTGCTACAAGAAGCCGAGGAAGAACTAAGCACCTTGACTAGAAGAATGAATCATCTGGTGGAGCTTCATGAGAATAGAGAGCAGGTGGGGACCAAACTATCAAACTACCAACAAAGGATGAAATCTTTGTTTGATAAGAAGGCCAAGGACATATGCCTTTAGCAAGGATATTTAGTTCTCAAATGGGATGTCAAGTGAGAAGACAAAAGAAAACATGGGAATCTTGATCCACTATGGTTCAACCCTTTCAAGACTGAAGAAGAAAGGGGAAAAAACACCTACATGCTTGAAAACTTGGTTGGTGAACTGCTGGAACTACATGTAAATGGCCAGTTTCTAAAATTTTATTTTCAGAATTAGAGATATCTATCTCTTACTCATTTTAAAAATCTAGTGTGTATGTTGAGATTGTTACTTTAAATTTTCAGTATATTTTGAGAAAAGTCCTTTTCATGGAATTATATTTTGTTTAATAGTAGCTCCATGCCCAATGGAAGGAAAGACTACTGGTCTGCAAGTTCTCATCACCTTGCTAATAAGGCACTGTCCCTAGTTGGAGCTAATGTTCTCACTCACTGCATTGTGGGTTCCAAATCATCAAAGTTTCCCAAGAGCAGTGAATTTTGGAGCCCCTTTCTCAGGCCACAGAAGATCTTAGAGCTAAATCAGACCCTCCCCATTGCGTAGTTCTTAGAAATATCTTTCGAACGATATATGGAAGTCCAAAAATGGACTCCTCAAGCAAAAGATAAAGAATTTTGAAGGTCTACCTCGGAAAAGCCCAACAAACCAAAAATGACTAAGTATGGAGGGAAAATCACAATTGGAGGTTTTGGGGGCCAATTACAATCGAAAATCGGCTATCGGTGGGATGGTAAGGCACATGTTTAATCCAAAATTTCAAAGACTTGCAGGCACCAATTTGCGATATAATGTTGTATCATCGGGAAAGGGATCAAAATATTAACAAAGGAAACACTTGACATAACTAAGCCCAGCGGCCCACTTTCTCTCTCCTCCACATGGCATCGGTGATCAACAAATCAGTAGGGTTTCAACTTAAAAATACTTGCAAACTGTCGATATCACGATAAAGTGGTGCATCGTTGTGGTGGCGAGAAAATCAAATACAAAGGAAAAGCATGAAAAAATAGGGTTGGGTAGGCCTTTTCCTCTCTCCTCTAGGGGGCCACATGGTGTCCTCTGATTGGATCTAAGAGTAGACATGTCATCTGACATCAGCAATGATGTGGAATTATGGATTATAAGTGGTAGTATAGAGGGCACATGGTAGTACAAATGCTGACGTGGTAGGCAGACACATGTCACAAGGTTTTGACATTTTCAGGGGTCCTATGAGGCCATTTCCAGGTGACATGTGTCACCACTCACAGGGTGACATGTGGAAAATATGACTTCATCCCACATATCATCAATCGCAATGGATTAGAGGAAAAACTTAAGGGAAAGTGTATTTAGCGCCAGATGAGGGATTGTGACTGTGATAAGAAAAAGGTCCCCCCGGATGCGATGTACCATAGCTTATATTTCATAAGGTTTTTGCATCCGAAATATCATCCAATGCGGTGTAAGGGTTTATTAAATTTTTTTCGAGTAACAAAGGAAGAGGCCCCTGTGTGAAAATTGAAAGCCTTAGCATCCAAAGGACTAAACGCTTGGTTCAAGCCCTTGATCACATAAAAGAAGAAGAAAAAGGGGGATATATTCCCAATGGTGTAAAGGTTAGGCGAGCTCGACTATTTCATGGTGTTCTTGTGTTAAAAAGCCAGTGTTCAATAGGCTCCTGGGTAATCCATGAAACATGACACTAGACTTTTCAGGGCACTGATATTATCTAACAAAAAGTTAAAAGGGCGTATAAGTTGGCAGCTGTGTGAGAGACTGTTAAAGACTGAGAGTGACCCGGAACTGGCTGAGAGAGGATTAGGCATGACTTAGCAGGAACACACCAGGACCAAATTCTAGAAAAGAAGAGTGCGCTGAATATATTCTAGAAACCATCATTTCACTTATGAAGGATTAATTATGTTTTGTTGTTTTGATCACTGTATTGTTATTATGTTTTGATTTCAAGAAAGGAATCTCCCTACTATAGTAGTTAGAGGATTTACGCTGAGACAACCATTCATACAGACGGTTATAAATTTCCACCTAAAGATATTTTTGTAACTGATTTTCTTACAGTCCCTCTCATTATAAAAGGGAGGAAGAAACATTAAAGAAAGGTTCTGAATTCTAGGAAAAAACTGCATGTTCTTCTAAAGTTGTATGGATTCCAGATCTACATCTTTCTAAATATGAATTAAACAATGGTGATTCATATATTCCAGTATTACAGTATGTTGTTTCTTTGTTAAAATTCCATTATGTTCGCACTTCCTCTCTGATTTCAAGCAATTGTAGCTACCAAAAATATCTCTTTTATTCTTACAGATTCATTGGTGTTAAGTAGTTAATACATATTCCTATATGCTAGTCTGAGATTGTATCATTAAATGTGTGCTTCCTGAAATCATAACATTCACTCTTCTTACATCCACATGTCTATCTTTAGCTCAGATAAGTATAGAACTCTTGATGTTTCAAGCTCTATGTGATGAGTTATTATTCTCTTTCTCTTCTTTCAATTATTCTACAAAATTTGATTAAATTGTAAGTCCTTGATTACTCGGCCTCCACTTGTTTTTTCCTTATTCTTGTGATTTGTATATGTGAAAGGATACCATAAATACATGGCTTATATCCTTAGATTAAGGAACCAACCTGAAACATCAATGCATCAAACAACTATCGGTTGTCAAGTCAAGCTCAAAAATATCTCTTCATAACTTCTTGAAATTCAATCGGGGTGTCCAAGGATTAAAATTTCCATTTTATTTAATAGCTTCATGATACAAATTTTCTTTTTGAAACTTCATAAAGTAATTCATCAATTTGATCTTCAAAAGCCCAGTCCATCTTACTTTGATCATTAGAGAATCATTACCTATCAATAATAGACCATCAGTGTATAGAAACAAAATCAAAGTCATACCTTGGACCGAATTTGAAATCGAGGATTGAATTGGCATATCTTCCTTGTTTCACTAGGTAACTATTAATGCAGACATACCAGGCTTAGGAAGCTTTCTTCAAACCATACAATTTTATATACAAACATTATACTTATCAAACAAATATGTTGAGCCTCACAATAATCAACACTTTGCAATAAAATCAACTAAGTCATCTTATCAAGCCTTGGATGTCAAATCAAAACTAATATCAAAGTCAGAAAATTTTTCTACCAATATCACTGTGACAAACTTTTCAATCCAAGTCCCCACACAGAACTCACATTCAAGTACCAAGTTACAACCTTATCTATTTGACCTATCAATAATTGTCATTTATAGTATCAAGCTAGACTTCATCAGGTCATCTCTATGATCATCATTTTTGTCACTAATTATAAATGCATAAACCGAGGTCAAATCATATAAGTTTCTTCAATTCTTAAAAATCACCACATACTGAATCACAATAGTTTATATTTCAACTAATGTGACAAATCCAATGACGCCAATACATAATCACTATTGGATACCATTATTAGTCACTGAAAGTCATTGTTCCCACATAACACGATCATCAAGGAAAATGATTAGTTATAAAGAAAAAACCATAATTTGTTATCACAGTGAGTTTAATCATTCCATAACCCAAAACATATCTATGAACTATCAAGTATCATGTAAAATTTATAAGGCATCATCAAATATCCAAGCCAATATTTCTCATCTATTTTAAGTTAAGTCAATAATATAAATCGTGTCAAACCTTTGCAATCATATACTAGTTTCAATTATCAAATCAAAATAGCACACTAATATGCATATTTTGGTCGCATGCAGACATAAGTTTAGTCAAAACTTCCAATTTCTCTATAGTAAGTGAAACATTCAAACTTCCTTACTCTTATAACTTTCTATTGTTTGCTCCATATCTATAGGATTGTCATACTCCTAGTGCACTCTTTATTTCTTACATAAAGCTTCATTTTTTGTGACCTACAACAACAATCGCACCCATAAACCTTCCTCCGTGTGGTTGTGAGGCTTATCACCACACTAATAAGCCCACTTCTGTGTGATTATATCTTAGACTAAGGGTAACCCTCTCAAATTGATCTGTTTTTGTATGATTAGTCTTATTGTGCTAATAATAATTACATATTTATAAATATGTGCTTGCTTCTTGCGTTTTGTGCTGAGGTTGCCTTAGTTGTTGGTGCTTACAAATAGGGAGGAGGGTTGACGCACGAAGCTAGAATATCATGGGAAGGTGTAATGTAGAAATTTTATGGCAATGCTGGAATAATGCAGGGCGGTGAGGAGTTGGAGGAGGGGTTGATACACAAAGTGACAAAATGAAGAGGGGGCCATCGATGTAGTGTGATCAAACATCACAAATAGGTAAGGTGTCAAAACACAAAGAATCGTTGTTCGATGGTATGATCAACTAAACACCGTCAATATGTGAGCTAAAGGTTGAAGAAGTAAGGCTATAGGATGGGAGAGATAAGGAAACCAAGGAGGGAGTGGCCGATATTTTCAAGGTGATATTAGGAGAGAGGGTGTTGTTCAAGGTTTGCAAATGAGATATGGAGGGAAGGGCCTATTCAAGTGAAGTAGACTACAAAACAATCAGAGAGTAAGGATTATGGATGGATTCAGTAGAAGGAGAACTAGAAGGAAGTGAGGGGCATGAGGGGAATGAGAATAAGGGTGGGGAAGATGAGCTTGAGAGACTAAAGGACGATTGAGAGATAGACTCAGAGAATGGAAGAAGATAGTTTGTAGGATGAAAATCTAGAGAAATATTTATGCCATAGAGAGTGGAATTTACTAATTTTGTTTTTATTGGATAATTCACGAGTATTAGAAGAAGAAATAAAAAACATATGTCAAGAATATTTTATAAATCATGATTAATAATGCATGCAAATTTCAAATGTACTTTAATAAGCTTAGAATATAAAAAGAATAGTATGGACCTGGTGTGATGAATTTCAGCTTAAATAATAGCAAAACTCATCCTCAATAAGATCTAATTGAGGTTAGGTATTTATTCTTGAGGAGGAAATGCAGTAAAGATGGGAAAATTTGCTGCATCACAACACCGCTTCAAGAAATCTAGATCAACAACTATTTTGGCCATTTTTATGCATAGCTTCTCAAACATTCTAGTCTGAGGGAGACAACCCTCTTCATAGGGGGTTAGAATTTTAGTATATAGGTTTTCGCGGTGATAATATTGTTAATGATGAGAGTTTCTTCTAGAAGACTATGTAGTATCATTGGAGTGTCTGATGTTTTAGGTGAACACTTCACCCATCTCTAGGGATAGAAAACTATATAACCGATATGAAGATGCTAGACCATGAATAAATAGATAAAGGATCTTAACGTTAGGGGAAGTAAGGGAGTTTTGTAAACGTTAAAAAATTATTAATAATTATTGAGGAAGAAGTCAAATAAGAATAAAATAAATAAATTATTGGATTAGGATTAAATTCGAATAAATTATTTATTCAAATATTAAAAAAAATAATTAATAATTATTAATATTAATATTAGCAAGAGGAAATGATAGGAGAATTATTAATATTTTTAAGAATGATAAGAAATTATAAGTATGAATATTTTAAGCTATTTGAAAATTGAAATAAGAAATCAAATAAGAATAAATGAGATTAGTTATAAGAAAGAATTAAAATATCAATAATTAGATTAGGATTAAATTTTAAATTAAATCTTAGGTTTAAGTGGAAACTTTCAAAGTTTAGGTTTTAAGTGGAAGTAGTTTGTTGGTGACACCTTGTTAGCTAGTCCCATGGTATTTATAAACTCAAAGCCTTCCTCACCCATCTTAATTAAATATCTCCCCACTTCTAATTCACAATGGAAATTGAACGTAACCATTCCCTCCCCTTTCTTGATGTTCTTGTTTCTCACCTCCCCGACAACTGTCTTACACACCAATTCTATCAAAATAAAACCCATACCAATAGGTATCTCCATGCCACTTGTCACCATCATCCTTCACAAAAATTTGTTGTTCTTAAAACCCTTATTACTCAAGTAATACACATTTCTTCTTGTTAATCCTTTCACATTGAGAAAACCCATCTTAACTATTCCCTCAAAGCTAATGGTTACACCTCCTCCCATATTAAAAAGGATTTACATTCCTCTGTCCACCCTCACCCTAAAAATTTGACCATCTGTTCTCCCTTAGCCAAATTCACCCTTCCCTATATTCAAGGAATTACCAATCATATTTCCGAAGTCCTTTAAAAAAGAAACATCAAAACCTTATTCAAACCCCAAACAACCCTTAGCCAACTCTTTTGATCTCCCATATATAATATTTCCCTATGTTAGGCCCCATAGACTATGAGATCCCTTGTTCCTATGGGATATCTTACATTGGACAAACTAGTAGATCATTCAAAGCTTGCCTTAATGAACACGTCACTGACACCTTCCATAATTGAACCTCGAAATCCACCATCATTGAACACTCCCTCAAAACACTTCATTTAATTTCATTTGAAAATACCAAAATCTTGGCCTTTTTCCCATTCCACTCGAAGCGTATCATTAGGGAGGCTTTAGCAATTGAAAAACACCTTAAAAACTTTAATCGAGAAGATGGTTATAAATTGAGTCAATATTGGAATCCTACTATCCATTTCCTCTTTTCAAAAACCTAAGCCTATGTCACTAATCTCCCCTCTTCTTATTTCTTTCACCCAACCCTATTCTTCTTCTTATCCTGTTATGTTCATCCTCCCCTTCTTCCTTCCTCTTTTCCCCTATTTTTCATGATCTAATTCAAGCCTTTTTCAACTTAAATCTGTAGCAACCCTTGGTAACTTCATATACTTTATGTTACTAATTTATTTTTTATATAGTTATAGGAATGATCGTAGAAGTGTGGGCCAAAAAAGTTGGGACATTTAGAAGGAAATGCATGAATGTATGATTGGTTTTAATGAATATAATATAATGGTGTCTTTTGTTTAAACCATAGTTAAGTGGAGTAAGATGACCCAGGTATTTTGACAGTTGTGGGTGAGGTAGTTACTTACCCAAACTCCTCTTTTTGAAATAAAAAATCCAATAGAAGGCCAACAGGGCATCATGAACCTAAGGCGAGAGGAGAAGAGATAGAGTGGGAACAAACGCAAGAGTTGGTTGACTAGTGAAGTTTTCTTGGGCTATGTCTAGTAGGGATCAAATAGCCTGAAAGATAATCCCAACGAATAATATTGTCCAAAGAAGAAAAAACTACTCTAGGTAAAGCTATCTTAGGGGGAGGTGCACTAAGTGACTGACCTCGCGGTTGGGAGGATCATTTCTCACTCTGGTGGTTGCACACCACAGGGAGGAAATAATTCAAACAAGTAATGTTGCTTGAATATTATGTATGTTGTAAACATGTTAAGGTGTACTGTTAATTATGAATGTTTTCTTTAAATCTTTCCGAAAATTACACAATCATTTTTATAGAACATTGGTGAAAATTTATGTAGAATGTATCTGATCATCTGGTGAGCACTAGTTAAACTATATATAAAATTTAATGAGAAGAAGGGAAGACTGAAGGAATAGTCGCGACCTTATTATGAAGTTAATTGATTACTGACATGAGACTATTGTTACAAGGAATGTGTAGTTGTTTTGATTAATTAAATACATAAAGGGACAACACCCACAACTAATTAAAGATGATAATATTACAACCTAAGAGTGGAAGGGTTAGATATGGAGGTACCAGAGAGGACTAGTACCCAGAAAAATCCCTTCATTGGTTGGCTACAGAAAAACAAAAATTTGACTATAAACCATACAAACAGAAAAATATTATTGGAAATAGAAAATTTCTAGAATCGGAAATGATTTTAGATTGAAGTATTTAATTTAACTATCAAACCAAAATTATTTGGAATAGTAATTTTCTGGAACATTAAATGACTATAAAATGGAAGTATTTGAATTGAGTTGTAACAATCAAACATGAAAATTTACTAGAATTAGCCACTTCTTGAACAATACAATATTTAATAGAAATACTAAAAGTACAACCAACAAATGTGCTTCAAAATGGAAAGAGGAAAACCCTATAGAAAATTTTTCGTTTGGAAAATAGCAACTCAAAAACTACCAATACTCAGAGCATTACTGCATTTCAATCCATGTGAATAAGATTGCTAATGATCTTACGCGAAAGCTTTGAAAACCCAAATACATGATACAAATATATATTTCTTCGACCGTATCTCTAACACAATATATAACATTTTTCCCCCATGGCCAAAAGGAATCTGGAATAAATCCTTAACCCTCACCATTTAGGCCGAAGCCAATAATTTAAAAAAAGAAAAATAGTAAATCTTTAACCCTCACCTTTCAGGGTGAGGTCAGTAAGTTAAAAAGTAGAATAGTAAATCGTTACTTCTGAAGCCGACTTGGTTAAGGGACATGCTTTCCAGGTAAGGTTGGGAAAAATACACACCTGGAGAACAATGTCAAGACATACTATTAAATAAGGCCAAGGATATATTTTGAATAAAAACCATAAGAATGAGTGTGGCAGGTATTCGCATCAAAAATGTGAGAAGGAAGTTAGAAAATGTCACATCAGAGACATGAAAACCCTGCTAAAACCATTAAATTTCTCACATGTAGTCATTACCTTCAATATAGAGGTAATCCTTTCGAAGACATGGAACTGTAAAAAAATCATGTGTTAAGTACTTTCAAAGAAAAAAAAGTAATAAAGGTGAAAGATTTGACCTCCGTGAAGGGTGAGGTTGAGGCCCTCACCCATGCTGTGCCTAAATTGACTATGGGTGCCAGAATGAGAAGCCAAGACCATGTGATTGTCGAAACCCTGGAGAATAAAATCAGAGAGGTAATTATATCAAATTTGCAGTTAAATGAAAGCTACTAAAACAGACATACAAGTAGTAGGAATCAACTCAACATGACCTCAGTCGAACAACAGGGCCTACAAAACAATTTGATAGTTGGTAGCAAAGGAGTTGAACCCATGAAACCAGAAATGGAGGTAGAAAACCCTCACAAACCTCCTAGCTGAAAACCATACCTTGAATCATGATGGAATGAAGCTGGAAAGTGAGAGGGGTAGCAAGGTTAGTTTCCTGCCTTTCAATTTACACCATCCACTCGTTAATAGCACAGAGGAATGTTGATCGGGTAGGAGATCCTGAAGCCAAAGTGACAGAGGGACGAACCATGTTCCAATGTCAAGAGAGTTTGAAACATAAGGGAAATACTATTATTAAGATCCCATCAACCTTATCCAACAACATGTATAATCATTTAATTCAAGTGGTAAACCTTATAAGGAAAAACCATAATTCAAATCATTGTAATGTGTTGGGTAATTCCTTGTCCACAAAGAGTTTATGTAAAATATATGGAAATATTGTATAGTCATTAAAGCATCAAATAACATTCTATGTGATTTAGCTTTATTCTAAGATCAAATATTCCCTTATTATATTATTATTTTTTGGAAATTTACCTAGGTTTTTGACAAGTGGTATCAGAGCGAGGTTTTCAGCACTATGGCCTTTGGGAGATAGTAATATGCTTTCTTGTCCTTTCATTAATAACAATATGTATTTTGTGTTAACAATGAGGAGGAGACAAGTGGTATGAGGAGAATGGGGTACACATCACCAAGGCCAACTGTGGGAGTTAGCCCTGATTTAGCCACTGAAGGGTACCATGAGATGTGGATGTAGTTGGGAAAAGAGACACAAAATGTTAATGCAACCCTATATGAAACAGTGCAGTAGCTAAAGGGTTAAATAAAAAGATTGCGAGTAGACAATGAATGCTTAGGAAAGGATCTTAAAGATCCTTTATGACAAAAAAAACAACCGACAACAGATTCCAAGCCCAAACCATGAAAATTGGTCTAGAACACATAGACAAAGGTAGGATAACCCTGAATCTGAAGGAGATCAGAAAGGCCATGAGGAGGAATCTGATAATGTTTCTGAACACAAGAATTTGAAAAGATAGAGAACTGAATTTCAAGGTGAATTCAAAAAGATAAAACCTCTGGTGATTGATGGTAAGCAGGAAGAAGCTACGGAAGCCTGGCTCATAAATGTGAACAAGCACTTTCAAATTTATGACAATAATCATAATTTGAAAGCTTGGTAGGGAAAAGACACCTTATGGTGGGAAGAGGTGAAGACGGTGTGCAAGATTAATGAGTAGGAAATAACCTTGGAAGATTTCCTGAAACACTTTAAGGATATATACTTAACCGAACATTTCTATGATGAAACAGAAAAATAATTTCACGAACTATGATTGGGAAAACATACAATGGATGAGTTTATTACAAAATTTACGTCACTTCTAAGGTACGTTCCATATATACATGAAGAAAAAGCCAAAGTTTGACATTTCTTTAATAGCTTACCGAGTTTTGTGAAGGAACAGTTGGAGTTCGACAATCCCAAGACTATGGATGAAGCTATTAGAAAGGCTAGATTTTGTCACCAACAAATGAAACAGAAAGGGGATGATGGTAAGAAATGGACGAAGGGAAAAGGACATAAACACACACAACCTGGTAGACGGTTCAAGTCACCAAGTTTTAAACATTGTTATAAAAACCCACAAAGTAGACATTCAGGAAAATTCCAACAGAAATACAAATTGCAAGGTGAAGGAAACATTGCTGAGAAACATAATAAGTTTGAAGTAGAGACGATAATTAAACCTCCGCTGCAATTATGGGGATGTGGAGGGCCACATTATGTTAAAAATTGTCCTCAGTGGGAGGGAATAGAACCAATAGCCCAAATTCAAGAAGCCTCGAATGTGGGGGATGTAGCAAGAAGTCTACCCATAATTAATTCCGCATTGGAGGATCATCAGGTGAACTATCAACCAACCATGGTAGAATTTGAAGGTAAGATTTCTAACCATTTTGTGTTTATTTTAATTAACCTTGGGGAAAGTTTAAGTTATGTTACTCATAAAGTAGTGGACAAATGTCATTTGCAATTAAGAAAATTTAAAAACCCATGGCTGGTGTAACTAGATATAGGGGCTAAAATAAGGGTTACGACTAAACATGATAACTACCCAGTGATGCTAGCAGACCAGTCAATTACTGCAAACTTGAATATCTTACCTTTAGGATCATATGACGTTTTTATTGGAATGGATTGGTTAGAACATCATTTGTCACTCATTGATTGTAAAGAAAAAAGAATTAGCTACATGAATAATGAAGGCACAAGGTAGGAAGTTGAAGGTGCGAAAAGACCCCTAAAATTGAGACCCATTAGTGCTTCACAGTTGGAAAAATGTATGAGGAAAGGTTGTTAGATTTATGTTTCACAAGTGGGCTACACTAATTCAAAAGGAAAAATAGCCACATTAAGAGACTTACCTATTGTACAAGAATTTATTGATGTTTTTCTTGAATATATTCTCGGGCTACCTCCTGAAAGGGGTGTGGATTTAACCATTGAACTTATGCTCGGAGCTGCTCCTGTATCAAGAGCCCCCTACTATATGAGCATCCCCGAATGAATGAAATTAAAAATTCAATTGCAAGAATTGTTGGACAAGAAACAAATCCGTCCAAGCGTGTCACCATGGTAGGCTCCATTGTTATTTTTTAGGAAAAAGGAAAACACTTTAAGACTGTGTATCGATTACAGGAAATTAAATAAATTGACAGTAAAAAATAAATACCCCTTACCCCGAATTCATGATTTGTTCAACTAGGGCAAGGGGGCAACAATATTTTCTAAAATTTACTTGCGGTGAGGTTATCATCAGATAAGAAGAAAGGATAACGAATATGTGGTTTTCCCCTTTAGATTAAAAAACACCCAAACAACGTTCATGTGTCTCATGGACAATATATTCCATTCATACTTAGATAAATTTGTGTTGATTTTTATAGACGATATTCTTATTTATTCCAAGGATATGGAGGAACGTCAAGAGCATTTACGAATAGTTTAACAAACTCTGCGAGAACATCAGTTGTATGAAAAATACAGTAAGTGTGAATTTTTCAAAGAGCAAATCTAGTATGTGGGGCATGTCATTACTAAGGACGAGATAACGTTAGATCCAGAAAATATAAAAACTATAATGGAGTGGTCGGTACCTAAAAATGTGGTAGACATAAGATCCTTCATGGGTCTTTCTGCTTATTATCAACGATTCATTCAAGGATTTTAAAAAATGGCCTATCTTATTAGTTCATTGCAAAAAAAAGGAAGAACCTTTAACTAGACAACTGAGTGTCAAAATAACTTTGATCATTTGAAACATTTGCTTACTACTGCTCCTATTCTGAAAATAATTGATCCTTATAAGGATTTCATTGTTTGTATGGATGCCTCCAAAGGAGCAAGTGGGGTGCTCATGTAGGAAGGTAGAGTAGTCGCCTATGAATCTAGGAAGCTGAAAGAGCATGAACAAAAATATTTAGTGTATGATATGGAGTTAACAGTTGTAATACATGCTTTAAAAATGTGGCGATATTACTTGGAAAATGATTTGTACTAATGAAAGATCACAATATTCTAACCAATTATTTCAAACAACCCACACTAAATACTTGCTGAGCACATTGGGTTGCATTCCTAAGCATGTTCGAATTCAAAATAAAGTATTTGAAGGGCAAAGAAAATCGTGTGGTGGATGTGTTAAGCAGGAAAGTAAACTACCTTTACAAAATTCTATTCAGTAAAATAGAAACAAAGTTTAAATAAACAATTAAAGAGGCTGCCAATAGAGACCCAAAATATCAATTTTTGTGGCAGTAAACAAAGGATCCTGTTAGCAGTGAGAGACAACTCGATTGTGAAGTGGAAGCATAAAATTTGCTGGTATACCGAAATAGGATGTATGTGCCTAACCAGATTGGTATAAAAGATATGATCCTGGATGAATACCATAAAAGTCCTTATGCGGCCCACCCGAGATATTAGAAATTGATCACTGCCTTGAAGAAGGAATATATTTAGCCCAATATGAAGAGGGAGGTGACTGATTACTTGGAAAAATCCCTAGAATTCCAGGTAGTGAAGGTTGGACATCGGCATCAAGTTGTACTACTCCATCCTTTACCCATTCCTGAGTGGAAATGGGAGACTATTACACTTGATTTCATTACCCAAAACCAAAATAAAAAATGACTCAATAATGGTCATGGTGGACAAACTAAGAAAATTTTCACATTTCATTTCAGTTCAATAATAGTCCAAATAATAGATATATTTATGAGAGAAATCTTTAGATTGCATGGAATCCAACGAGTGGTAATCTCTGATAGAGATGTTAAATTTACTTTTGCTTTTTGGAAAGCTTCGTTTAATGGGCTAAGTACTGAAGTCCAGTTTAGCATTGTGCATCATCCTCAAATGGATGGGTAGACTGAACGATTGAAATTGTTAGGTCCTTATAATACTAGTGATTACCCCATTACTATTGTAGTTGTATCCCTTATTAATATTGTTGTGCCCCTATTGTCCCCATATTGTTATTACTGTGCCCCATAGAATCCCTCTATTATATTTGTGGATTTAATTATTATTGTTAGGTCAGCTGGGTTATATTGTGACTCCTTAGACTCCTATATATAGAAAGGAGGTTTTTTCATTTGAATCATCTAAGAATTGTTCATTTATGTAATGTAAAGGAGGTTTCCCCCTCGAAGAGGTTGAATTCTAAGGTGTTGATCTATCCATTCTATCTTTTTTTGAGTTGGTTTCATAACATTTGGTATCAGAGCTTTGGATTCTAGGGTTTCACTGCTCCAAATAGGTGATCGTGGAATTTTTGCTATAACTTTTTTCTATGATGTTTAAGAAGCTAAAAAAAACCCATTTGAGAAGAAATCGCACTGAACCTCGGGTCCGAATTTTAGAGCTTTTCACGCTATATTTGTGGAGATATGATCTGAGGAAGTTGGTCTTTTTAGAGACTCCTGAATTACATTCCAAACAAATGACCTCGAGAAAATCGTCATAACTTTCTCTTTGAGCATAGGATTTAAATTTCATAAGAAGGTACAGAAAGAGGACGAACTCTAGTTTCTTGTATATATTTTCAGAGAAAAAGGTCAAAACAGTGAATCGTGGCACATCGTACAAGTTCACTCTACTGAACTAGTCTATAATCAGGTCACTGTGGGAGATTTGGCCTAACTCTTCCTTGGAGAATCCAATTTGGATCAGACTGGTGGCATTGGAAAGAGGACATAGAGGGCCACTGCAGATCGCAATTTCAGAACTGGATGATTTGAAATTACAAAGATACATCAGAGGCAATATCAAGCTCCTACAAAGTGAAAAAAGGTGTGTAGATTTTTGTAAAGTTTTTCTTAAGCTTGGTTTGAAAAATTATTTTGAAGAATTCAAAGGGCATAGTAGCGCATTATTATCGACAACTGATGCCCAGAGGAAAGAAAATGCAAACACCTAGTAAACAACATGAAAGCACTAGCATGACTCATGAAGAATAGGAAGAAATGCTACATGATATATCAAAATTACAAGATCAAGTGCAACAAATGTCACTCTCACAAAAGCTAACAAAAGCTAAGATAAATGGCATGGAATCTAAGATAAATGGCGTGGAATCTAAGATAAAGGGCGTGGAAGCTAAGATGAATGGCATGGAAGCTAAGATGGATGATTTGAAGATAGATTTGAAGACATGCATGGAATATTTGAAGACAGATTTGACAAAGTTTCTACAAGAAATGCTTACTAATGGTGAAAGGGTCGTAAAGGAAACTCATGATGAGAACAAAAGAAATGTTAATCATTATTTCGTAGACTCTAATGTTGGATCGAAGACCCACCATATTCCAAAAATCGATAGGAGGAAGTTTGATGGCAACGATCCCGCAACATGGATATTACAAATGGAGCAATTTTTCAACCTCAATAATGTGCAAAACACACAAAAGGTATGTATTGCAACTTTATATTTTGAACCAAATTAGTTTGTATGGTATTAATGGCTTTGCTCTCGTAAACAAATTATCACTCGGGCAATTTTTACGGAAGAATTGACAACACATTATGAGGATACAAAAAGAAACACTTTTTTTAGCCAATTGATAAGTCTCAAACAAAAGGGTTCAATAATGGAGCACATTGAGGAGTTCCAAAAATTGAACATAAGGGTAAAAAATATTCCAGGGGAGCATAGGATTGATGTGTTCATAGGGACTTTAAAGGATAATATCCAACATGATGTTCGCCTTTGGGAACCTGATTCATTAGAGAAGGCATTCAGGTTAGCAAGAAAAATGGAAAGCAAAATTATGGCAACCAGGAAGCAAACCACTCACAACTATAAATATGGAAGTGTTGTTGCCCCTAGTCTTCCACAACCTATAAGGTTGACACCACAAAAATTGGAAGAAAAAAGAGTAAAAAGGCTTTGTTACAGTTGTGATAGCAAATACACTAAAGGTCATAAGTGTGCTGAGAAGAAATTATTCTACATAGATTGTGAAGAGGAAGAAGAAAAGGAGCAAGAAGGTTCAAAAGAAGAGGACATACTCCAAGAACAAAGCCTAGATAAAGAGGAAATGAATCCGACCATATCTTGTAATGCATTGGCAGGAATTACCACTTCAAACCATCAAGATAGAAGTACAAATCAAGAAGAAAAAGGTAATAGTGTTGATTGATTCAGGAATTACTCACAATTTTATTCATTGTAAGGTAGCAAAAGAATTGAATTGCTTCTTATATCCAGCACCAGAGTGTCAAGTGATGGTTGCAAATGGAGGAACAATAAATTGCTTTGGAAAATGCCATAATATCAAGCTATCC
>APFE030851152.1:13611-23733 GCA_000404065.3 Pinus taeda | reverse complement strand
AGTAAAAATATCCTCATAAAGAAAAGTAATAACTGAATTTTCAGTAGTAGAAAATAATGCTTTGGCTTCTACCCATTTAGTGACATAATCAGTACATACCAATATATACTTCTTTTGCTTAGATGGCGGATTAAAAGGCCCAATGAAATCTAAAGCCCATTTTTCAAAGGGTTCGATAAGTACCTGTGGTTGCAATGGCATTTCATTTGAAAGAGTAGGTTTCCCTACTCTTTGGCAGCGGTCGCACCTTTTGACATATTGTTTTGCATATTTAAAGAGGGAAGGCCAATAATATCCTAAAGAGAGGATTTTATAGGTTGTCCTTTTGTCAGCAAAGTGCCCTCCACATGGTTCATCATGAAATGCCTTGAGAATATCAGGAATTTCATCTTCCCTAACACATCTTCTGATCACAAGATCTAGCCCTGTTTTAAACAACTCATTAGAAATCCATGAATATTTTGAACTCTCCTGAATAATCTTTCTTCTTTCACTAGGAAATAAATGTGGAGGTAGTTTCCCTGTAACCATATAGTTAGCAATATTTGCATACAAAGGGGTCTTAGTAGTTACTGCAAACAAATATTCATTAGGAAACGTATCCTCTATAAGATAATCTTCTTTAGTATTCTAAATCCTAGACAATAAATCAGCTACTGTATTTTGTTTCCCTGGTCTATCCAACGTAGTAATATTGAATTCATGTAAAAGTAAGAGCCATCTTGTAACTCTACCATTAGTAACAAGTTTGTTCATTAGATATCTAATTGTGGAATGATCAGTATGAATAAAAGTTCATAGCCTGTTATATAATGTCTGAACTTATTGATTGCATGAACAACAGCTAAGAACTCTTTTTTAGTTATAGTATAGTTCAACTCAGTGGGAGTCAAATTTTTACTAGTATAGTAAATGGCATAAGGGACTAAATCTTTTTGACCCAACACAACCCCTAGAGCTGTATCTGAAGCATCTGTAGAAATATGTAAAGGGAGTTTCCAATTTGGTCCTCTCAAGATAAGCGCTTTAGATATTCTTGTTTTCAAAGTTTCAAATGTTGATTGACAATCAGGATCCCATTTGAATTCACAGTATTTTGTAAGAAGTTTGAAGAGTGGAGATGCTATTTTAGTGAAGTTTTCTATAAATATTCTATAGTATCCAGTAAATCCTAGAAAACTTCTAACATCTCTTTGACAATTTGGAATAGGCAACTTGGAGATGACTTCAACTTTTGATCTATCAACTTTAATCCCATTCCCTGAAATATGATGTCCTAAAAAAATACCTTCGGTAAACATCATAAAGCATTTTTCATGTCTTAATGAAAGGTTTGTTTCTTTACATCTTACAAGTACTTTTTCCAAATTTTCTAATGCTTCTTCAAATGAGTCACCATAAACTGTAAAATCGTCCATATAAACCTCTACACAATCATGGATTAGATCAAAAAAAATTCCTAGTACCACTCTTTGGAATGTTGCGGTGCATTACATAATCCAAAAGGAAGCACTAGATAGGCAAAAGTTCCCCATGGATAGGTAAAGGTGGTCTTATCTTGATCTTCAGGTGCTACCTGAATTTGATTATAACCACTAAAACCATCCAGAAATGAAAAGTACTTTTTACCTGCTAATGTATCTAATACTTGATCAATAAAAGGAAAAGTAAAGTGATCCTTCAAGGTTGGTTTATTCAATTCCTTGTAATCAATGCATACCCTCCATTTACCATTCTTTTTAGGTACTATAACCAATGGAGAAACCCATCGGTTATCTGAAATTGGATAAATGAAGTTTACATTGAGTAGTTTTTGGAGCTCTTCTTTCACTATCTCCCTAAGATTTGGATTCATCCTTCTTTGAGGTTGCCTGATTGGTCTATTATTTTCCTCAATATAGATATGATGGATGCAAGTCTTAGGATCAATACCTTTCATATCAGTATAATCCCATGCACATGCAGTAGAATGTTTTTGCAAAATTTTGGTTAGTTCTTCCTGCTGTGACTTTTCCAAATTCTTGTTGATATTCAATGTTTTACCTGGAGAAATCTCAATGGTAGAGCTACCAAAATCTTCCATAGAGTAAAGAGACATTTGTCTTGATGATAAATATTCAATGTCAGAATCTAACTGAAATTGTGTGGGGTCATATTCCGAAGATGTCTCAAAATTTTATAATGTGTTCAGAATTTGACTATCCTCACTGATTTCAGAAATGGTAAAGACAGGTTGTATAGTGTCCTCATCATCGACCCATACATTGTATCCTACTTCTGTAATTGATTTTGCTGGAGGATACAAATTGAATTTATTTGTTGAATTACCATCAGAAATGTACATATCTCCAGATCTACAACTAATGAAAGCATCAGTTGTGGCTAGCCAAGGTCTTCCTAAGATAAGTGGATGCCCTCCTAGATTACTCTTGGGAGTCAAAATCATGAAATCTATTGGATATTCCCAAGAATCTAAGGAGACTAAAATATCTTCTAATACACTGCCTGGTTTGATTATTCATCTATCTGCAAGTTGCAGTAAAGTAGGTGTAAAAAGAATATTAGGAAGTTTAAGCTGTTCCATAGTCTGTCTACTCATAATGTTGATAGCAGCCCCTAAGTCAATCAATGTGTTTGGAATTTCCATCCCATTTATATGTGTCTTGACAATTGGACTACCTGGATCTACATACTTCTGCATGGTAATTTTTTCCATCATGATATCTGCAATTTTTCCTACCAGGTGGATTCTTCTTGTATCTCTTGGTTTCCTTCCTGGTCTTTTGAGACTCAACTCCTTTATTGTTTTTGCTAGAGTAGGAATCTCTCTAATGGATTATGGCAAGGGGACCTTGATACAGGCATTCTTTAATTCATCTAGAAAATCATAGTTAGGCAACAAGATTTGTTTTTCCACCCCTTTATCAATTTGTAATCTTTCAGGGAAAGGAGGTGTGGATGAAGATGTAGGTTGCTCAACTGTAGGAGTTGTGGGGGTTGAATTTTCTTTCTCTTTTTGAGTGTTTGAGTTTTGGAGAGATGCTTCTTCAGAACCCTTATTGACTTTAAGAGAGTCCTCCTTAGAGGTATCTTTCTCTTGGACATATATAGAAGGTTTTTCTAAAACTCTACCAGACCTAAGTTTTACATCATTGAGAGGAACAATCATATAGGTAGGAAATTGTTGTCCTTCTATCATGTAAGTATTCTGAGGATTTTTATTGTTAGGATTTGGCAATGGTTGAGCTGGAAGTTGATTTGTCTTTTGTTGAAATGGGAGCATGAGTTGAGGATTTGGATTTTGTTGAGAAGGTTGTTGTTGTGGAAATGGCAATGAAAGTTGTGGATTTTGATTTGCAAGTCATGGAGTTTGTTGATTTTGGAAATATGGAGGAAATTGATAAAATTGAGCAAATCTCCCATAAGGATTTTGCATCCATTGTGCCCATGATTGATATGGATTTTCAGGTTGAGGCCAAGGTTGTTTCCAAGGGTTCCAATTTGGCAAGGGTTGAAAATTCATAGGGTTGTTAAACCCTTGATTTTGTTGCCCCTGCCAAGGTCTTCTTGAAACAAAATAGAGAGATTCTACTGAATTTGGATCTTCTTGAAAGACAACTTTGAGCCCAGGAATTGAAGGGAAATCCTTGGTCTCATGATTCTCTGAGAAAATCATACATGTTTCTACAACTTTTGAATCCAAGGGGCATTCCCTTAGAGCATGTTTCTTCCTACATTTCGGACAAAATATGGCTAAAGCATCAATTTCTGCTTTTTGCTTGTTTTGAATTTTAAGAGTGTCTAGTTGTTCACTAAGACTCCCTGGGATATCAGTTTTGAATTCATCAAGCATATTGCCAATCTCTGCCCTACTTATCGATCCAGTTTTAGATTTGTTATCTCTAATAAGAGAAGGATCTCTAAGCCCTTTTCCCATTTTAGATTTTCCTCTCAAGAGATGGACACATAGTTCTGCTATGTCACAAAGTGGAAGTTGAGAAATGTCTCCCTTCCCCATCATGTTTAAAATATCTATCCATTCATCTCTAATGGCTTTCAATAGAAGGGCTTTCAAGGTTTCCCTCATTCTAAGTTGCTCATCTTTGCTCTCTTTAAGTTGTATTGAAATCTTTCAAGTAAATCCTCCAAGTTTTCATCTTCTTTTTGCATCATTTTGAATACCTCATCCTTGTGATTGGTGGGCATGCAATAGTCCAGGTATCTATCCAGAAATGTTTGTTTCATATCTTTCCAAGTCCTAATAGATTGGGTGACTAATCCCATGAACCATTTCAAAGCGGCTCCCTTTAATGTTAAAGGAAACAATTTGAGTTTTTGAGAGTCTTCCATATAGTCATAGGTTCGGCACACTACTTCAAACTCAAACAGAAATGTTTCAGGATCCTCACTTCACAATCCATAAAAGTTGGGGAGGACAGATGGTGAGATGTTTTTCATCGTTGTATGAGTTTCCTCATCAACTATAGGGAATCCAAACGAGTTATCTCCTTCCCTATTTCTTCCATTATTACCTCCACCTCCACCATTGTTGCCTCCATTATTTCCTCCTCCTCCGCCTCTACCCCCAAATCCATTTACTACTTCCTCCATCATGATAGTTTCCTCAGAGTCTTTTGGTTCTTCTATCAAGGGTGGATGAGAGAGAGTCTCTTCCTTTTCTTCTTCAGGTGATTCTACTGCTTTGATTACAATATGATCTCCTGTAGAAGTGAAGAAAGGGTCTTCTCCTAGATGAGATTTAGTAGATATTGTAGGAGAATCCTCTAATTTAGCTGTTGCTCCTTGAATTATAGGAATCTTAAGGCTATGAGTATATGGTGGTGAATCTTGTCTATGCCTTGAAGAAGATGGAGTTGTGAAAATCGAACTCTTGGCTCTAGCTATAAACCTTCCCCTAGAATCTCTTGCTCTATGCATGTCATTTTTATTTTTATTTTTTTCAAGTCGGGCTAATAATTCTTTTTTTGATCTTCCAGATCACTCTAGGTGCAAGAAGAGAGCATACTCAAGAAACTATTAAACCAATAACTTTCTCTTTTCTGATCCTCTAGATCACACTAAGCGCAAGAGGAGAGCATACTTTGAGATGTTATCAATTTTCCTTCCTTGAAATTTCTTGTTTTTTCTTTTTTTAGAAATTGGCTACCTAATTTCACTTCCCTGGCAACGACGCCAAAATGTTTGGTCAATTTATTGTGATCTAAATTTCTATTTTAAATGTCAACCCGGGGTTCGTAAACTGACGAAGTGAAGTGTACTATATGTACTAGATAACCATTTCCTTAGTATTTTGTCGTTTTTGAGCTTTTTAGTTTGTTTTTGGATTTATCTTTCCCTAATGTGTGATGGTGAGGATGAAAGTGAAATATGGAGTGTAGATGGTGATGGTTTGTACAGTGATTTTTCTCAACTTGAAAGTGCTCAAAAGAAAGCTTTTAAAACAACTAAAATGAAATCAATTCTTAAGAGGAAATAAATGCATCAAATAGTGAACTAATGACAATGGCCCAGTATCCTTGCTGCCGAAATGAAAAGAAAGTAAAAACTAAAAACAACTCAAACTTAAAGCAAAACAACTAATTCACAATACTTAAACTCTTCAAGTTCTTTACCCTTCAACTCAATCTACCTTGTGGGAAATAATCATTAACAAGTCAAGCAATATGATATCTAAATGGCAAGAAAGTAAATTGCATAAAAGAAACTAATCACACTACTAGAACTCTTCAAATCCTTTACCCTTCAGCTCAATCTACCTTGTGGGAAGTAATCATGAACAAGTAAAGCATTATGATACCTAAATGACAAGAAATTAAATTGCATAAAAGAAACTAGTCACACTACTTGAAATCTTCTGGTCCTTTACCATTCAGCTCAATCTACCTTGTGGAAAGCAACCATGAGTAAGTTTAAGCAATATGATAACTAAATCACACTACAGTTAGTAATATTCTGATTTCTTGCTGATAGAGTCACTTGACCATAGAAAGAAACCGTAAACTGGTGAGCAGTATGATATCTAAATAGCAGAAAAATAAATAAGCAAATCACAACTTGGAAAGGACAATGTTGAAATTAAACTTCAGAAAATGAAAGTTAGCAGGAAGGACAAGATGATCTCATATGCCAATAGTTATCAAAAAGATGAAAATTTTCCCGGGCTGCCTAAGAAAACCTGCAGAAAGTCACTGATCAGTTAACATCTATAAGAAAACAAAGGGAAAATATAAACAGCAGAAACATCAAACAGTATATTATGTACAAGCTAATGATAAAAACAAAAACATAATAAAACTAAATGAACATTTTACAAGGCTTCATCGTGCAGGGGCCCTTTGCCACTTCAGCCAGTCAACAAGTAATCACACGGATGAACTCAGAAAAGTCTTCTTATGTATTAAAACAGCAGCATATAAAACAGTGGGGTGATAACCAGCAGTTCGGAATTCACATAAACAGTTTAGAATTCACATATATCCCAAAAAGCTTCTTTACAACATTCATCGATGCGTTATTTATAATGCCAAAATGCTAAAACTAATTAACAGACTCCTACGTTATTAACTGCGTTGCTAAGGACACGTAGATCCCTTCAGCCGAGATCTAGTGTAACTGTCATCATGTCTCTTAAATATGCGGAGTGGTAGCTGTTGGATTCAGGTCTCGGGAATGATCTCCAGGTGTGCTGGTGTCTTCGTGAGCTGAGGACTATGCCAGTTAACATTCACGTGCTCGAAACAGTGACGTGCCACCGCTGAACTCTTTGGTTGGCCTTGTCTTTGACTTTCGTTGACCGTGACCTTCCATGGATGATTTGGCTGATTTGAAGGGACACGTTCCATGCATCCGCCACCTGGAGCTTGCCCATGTAGCTCGTTTCTTCATAAGACACCTGTAGCACAGCTTTTAACAAAATAGCTGCGGAATCCTGTGCTGGCTGCGGAAACCTATGCTGGCTGCGGAAACTGACAAGTTTCCGCAGCTGCATGAACAAAAGACTAAAGCAAACAACAGACATCAGTATAGTTAGAAAACCATATAAACAGTCCTTTTTAAACTATAATGCAATGATTCAACCACTGGATGAGTGAAGTGAGTGGAGTATGAGGGTTAAGAGGTTGTGTAGGAAGGTGCAAGGTTGAGGCTCAACATACCCCCACTGTGAAGGTGTTGCATGTCCTCATGCAACCAAAACTGAGTGATTTCCCTTTTAATCTACATGCTCCGAGGCCTCTGCAAGGACATTTAGTCCTCTTTTCTTTTTCCTTGATGCCATCGACATCATCATCCATCCTTGGTTTTCTAACCAGACATTTAAACTTGAGGTTAATTAGAGCCCTGCTTAACTTTTTGCATCTCTTTTTCAGCCTTCTATTCTTCTTCTGCCACAGTCCTAAATGAAGCATGGTATTATCATGGATCATTTTGTCTACCTTACCCTGCTCTTTGAGTGTTTCATTTTCTTGTATTATGTGTCTATTTAGGACTTCTAGTTCAAATACTTCTTGTTTTAGAGACTGAACCTGTGCATCAAGTGGCAGAGAAGTGCTAGGTCATACAGCTGATTGCTCTAGGGATTCCAGGTAATTGTATACCTCTTGCTGATTAGGATCCACCTTAGGTGATTTTCTCTGTTTGAACTCAAAATCTTGTGGAGGAGGACTGCCTGCTCCTTCTTGCCGAAAAGGACTTTCCTCTCGTGGAGGGCTTGTGTCAAGGCTTGGTTGTTCTGGAGATTTCTCAAGTATTTCTTCACTTAAGTCAATAAAGTGGGACTGATCTCCCTTGGTTTTCTTCCATTTTCCTTTTAGCCGAGAGCTCCTTCTCAAGGATGAACTCACATTTGTCTTTTCTGCACTCTGTTTCCCTTTCTGTTGTTTCTTGGCCAAGGAAGCAGCTTTAAGATCTACTAGCCTTTCTGACAAAAGCTGGTAGTCCTCCTCTAAGGATTTTTCAGGTGATGGAGAGATTTCTTGAGTGGTTATTTTTCCCTTCTCTTTCTTTTGTTTCTTATTCTTGGGCTGGTCTTCTTCCTCTTTTTGGACAGTCTCTTCAATTTCTTTTAGAGGGGAGTCTTGGGCTGTAACATTTTTATCCCTCCTCCTACTTTTCCTTGGGATTTTTGATGGACTACTTCCAGAGGCCTTAGCTGGCTCTTGGAAGTAGTTTCTTGTTAGAAATTATTCCCAAGTATCCTTAGATTTCTTTCACTGCTCCTCAATCAGAATTCTTATGAGCCCATGATGATAGAGATGTGGCTCAATGTTACCTACATGCTTTTGAACCGTAACACTCATCTTCTTTAAACTTTCTAGCAGAAAATGTGGTAAATTAAGAACGTGGCCATCTATAAAATTCATCATTAACCTCGCATGGTACATGTACATAGAGCCAAAACGGCCCTCACATGTAATAAATTTCTGTATGACCAATAATAAACCAGACCATTCTTCTTTCAATACATGCACAGGGATACCTCTAGTGAATACGGTGGTATCCATACCTTGATTTCGTAGCATTGTTCTCCAGATTTGATCATCTACGCTCCTATTTTTGAACCATCTTTCTCCGTCTTGAGGCAGGCCTGTAGCTGCTGCTATTGTGGCTTCGGTCACCGCAAACTTTAAGTCTCCCACCTCCACTGTTTGTCCATTAAAGGACCTTGCAAAGGTTTTAGTCACTTCCTTATTATACCCTTTGAATTTCTGAATAAATCAGAGCCATTTGGCTTTCTTTAATAACTCCTTGACTTGGGGATAACCCTCCAAGTATTTTGATCCTTCCAGCTCGGCTCTCAGCAGTTTTCCCATTCTCGTCTTTAAATTCACTGAGGGTTTTTCTATGTATGAGGGTTAAGGAAGAATGGCTCTATCACAGAGTTTTTAGGAGAGACTGTAGTAGCTGTAATCGGGGTTTAGGACGCCTGCAGTGGCTGTAATCAAAGCATCAAGCAAACTGTAGTGACTGCAGTCAGAAACAGAGGAAATGCCCGGATCACAGGAAAAACAATAGGTGAGCAGTGGTGACCGTGATCGAGTTCATAAAATGAGCATGAGTATATGTGGGGATTATGATATGAGTGGAGTAACGGCTTGATTCTCCTGAGTTAGGTGACTGTATGTGAGATTTACACGTCTCAAGTGGACGGCTGCGGAAATTATGGCTTGTAAGAGCCGTAATACAATAGGTCACGTCTTAGGAGTACGAGTCATAAATAGAAGTATAGTCATTTTTGAGTTTGAACTCGGGGTAATCATAAGACCGTTAGGAAGAATGAATGCGAGGTGTATGGAATGGTATTGCGGGATAGGAATGGTAGTGGGTGAATAATTAAATCATTGCACATAGAAGAACCGTTATGGGTTAATAACTATACATAATGATGACTTGAAGTGTTGTTTGATAGAGAGTTTTGATCATACCTTTGGACACTTGTCATTCTTTGCTTAAGATTTCTAACCAGTTGCTCCTTTTTTTTTTTTTGATATTTTGAAGATGCCCCATGTCCTTAGCTCACGTACACCTGCATTGCATGCTTTTGGCACTAACAGTTGATTTTTATTTGAAAATAGAGTGATGCTGGCTGCGGAAATCGTTTCTAGCTGTGGAAACAGGTTCCAGCTACGGAAACGGTGGCCAACTGCGGAAACTTAAACAACACCCCTTGATCTGCACAAAGATAGCTTAGAGGAAAATAGCTGAATGAAAATAGTCCCGAAAGGGGACTTTTATTGATGAAATGGAATGGAATGAAAATGAAGTGAAAATCGAGTGAGAATGATGATAAAAATGAAATGGAATGAGTGAGTGAGATGGAATGAAGATGGAAAGAACATGAGAGGAGATTTTTTTGGAAAATATAGAGTGTCAGGTGCCCTTGATTTTCACTCCATATTTTCTGTATAAGACTACCAATCCATGATTGGTTTTAAGGCTTATACATTTTTTTTTTTTTTTTAGAAACCACAAGAAACCAAGATTTAGGCTGATGGGGGAGAAGGATTCTTCTCCACCATCCTTATTGCAGAATTCTCTTGGAATATTTTGATAAACTCTTCTCTAGAAAGTGGCTTATGATAAACTTTCAATCGGTGGCCATTC
>APFE030851138.1:0-32814 GCA_000404065.3 Pinus taeda | reverse complement strand
ATTTCTAAAAAAAAAAAAAAAAAAAACATCTTTTTGGATTTTTATGTTTTTTTAGGTGAAATTGTCATGCATGTAATTGATTTGTTTGTGAATGTGGCAGCGATTAGGTGGCTATGGACGGCGACTTTGGAGTTTGAAGAGGTGTAGGAAGGTGTGGAGGGGTCCTAGGAGGCCTCTAGTGGCCTTCCCTGCAATCGGAGTTCAAAAAGTCACCTACAGGAAAATCTACAGGAAGTTGCAGGGGATCTACAGGAGGATGCCGAGAGCTGTTTTAGAGGGTTTTGAAGGTAGGAAAACGGGTGGAAATGGTAGTTGATGGCTAGGAGGATGTGCTAAGGTAGGTTTCATCAAGAAGGATTAGGGAAGAGAAAGATGGTTGGACTTGTTCGAAGAAAGAGCGGAAAGTTTATGAGAAAAGTGCAGAAAATTAAGGCAGATTTGGGAGGGACCTTGGATGACCTATGGAACATAAATCAAAGAGAGATGTTGATGGCTGATTAGCTGACTAATTGTGAGTAGATATGTACTGCAAGAGAACTAAAAATCAAACACTGAGGCTAAGCAAACAAAGAAACTAGCTACACTAAAATAAATAAATAAATAAAAATAAAATAAAATAAATAAAAATAAAAATAAAATAAAATTGTTCATCAATCTAGTCTAAATTCTGATCTAGGAATGTTCAGAATTTATTGTAAAGACAGAAATGAGCATGGCGAAATGGATCTACAGCAAAGCATTAACCTTTTAACAAGCTGCAACACTAGAAATACTATGGAAAATGAAGATCTGTGTTTTTGTGGCAGCAAGAGGGTCTTGGCCTCAGTTCATGGTCCCAGAGGGAGGAAAGGAGGCCAAGGCTCTGTTGATGGCCCTTTTGTATCTTTTTCCTATCACTGTTCAACCTGCTACAACAAACTGAAATGGAAACAACCTTCTAAATCACCAAAAGCAACCTATTCTTAATTAAGAAAGAAATTTATCTAACAACAACTAATTCATAAACTGAAATGGAACATAAAAGTACAAGACGAGAGGTGCTTAGCTGCTTGGATTGGGCCCTAACCCAAGAGCTTCAGCCCTCTAAGGTGACTCAGTGCTAGCTCAAAAACAATCTCATCTTCAATATCAAAATAATAGTAAGATTACATGAAATTGTCCACAAAAGTAAGCTCGAAGTTAAGCAGAGCAAAGCTGCAACAAAAGTTCGAAAATTTGATTAATATTCAACAACCTAATGAGGCCCTAAGCCTCTCTTACTTATACAACTAGAGCTCCCAACATCTCCCTTCAAATCAGGGAGGCTTGGCTCCCAAACTTGAGATAGACAGCAGTTATCCTACACTTGTTCGGCTGCCTCCTTGGTGCATTGATGTGGATGCTTGTGCTCCAAGCTTTTTGAAGGAGAATTCGAAGCAGGGAGTCATAAATGAGGGGGACACCCTCCTATAAATCCTCTCCCTTGTCTTCTTCGAATATTTGCTGCCAAATGTTCATTAAATCTTTGACTCTGTCTCCAAAATTGACCAAAAATCTGCATTAAGCACACATTAGACTTCAAGGCATAATGACCAACCCAACTCACTCTATTAGAATAAATACAATAAAAAACATGCAATAAACTAATGAGAATGGTGGATTAAGCTAAGTTAGGAGGCAAAATGAGCCCATATAATTACCCATTTATTGGGCTCATCAATGGACTCATCTAAAGGATGGGGTTGCAGTCCAAGCATATGTTATCCTCCTCGAGCTTGTAAAAAATAAAGAGGTACTTGCTAGTAGTGGTGGGGGGGAATTGGGAAAAGGTGTCCATTTTGTATTTAATTTCTAAAGGTAACATGTGGCTCTTGAACTCGACACTCCATCACATTCATGTTTTGTTTGGAAAATCCATTTGTCTTACAATTAATCAGACCTCATTGAAAGTCTTAATGGTTTTGGGTATTATCGTTAAGTCAAATGCTGCCAAGTCAATTGTCTTGTCGCTATGTGTTCAAGGGAAGTTTAACCTCAGTTCAATTTCATTTTCAAATTTTAACCTTCAATCACGTCGGCCATCCTTGATTCAGTCCTTGCAAACTATTTTCAAAACTTGACATTGTGTTTCGTGTTGTAGGCTTTCCTAAGATAGGTCGCTTCCTATCGACTTCAGCTCATTATCTAGGAATTTGATTTAGAAACCTTCAGTTCCTTGAGCCCTGCATGCCTTAATGGCAGGTTTGTCGCCTTCGACGACATGTTCTCATCATTAGCCTGCAACCGAACAATTCTATGAGTGTTCAACTTCAGATCACTTATTCACACTTCATATATTGTACTGGAAGTACGTTGATAACCATTCTCATTATTGGTGGTTTCTCTCACACTTGTTAACAATTCATATCATTGACTGGTAATCAATTGTTTTTTTGCCATGTTCAACTTCAAAATATTAACTCGCATGGTTAGATTCGTACTGTGGATCGAGAGATGGAGATCAAGACCCTGGATCTAGTTTCATAAATCTAGGTTGCGAGGAGATTTTATATTCATGATCATGTAGACCCGTTTAAGACAGATGGTTGCGTCCATACTGTGTCTAATATCTATTTGATTTTGGTTTTTTCATACTTGTTCATTGATTTCACTTTACTCTAAGTGTGGAATGCCTACCTCAGTGATGATTATTTATATACATTTGCATTGTAATCCTTGAATGCTCCCTGCAGGTTTCCAACCATTGTTTCTGATCTGATCCTTGGAATGATAAAGTACTTCAATCTTTTAAACTTATTTTACAACTTCGCACTTTTGGGGGCAATCTGTTACATGTCAATTTGTCACCATGACACCTCATCAGTTTATGGGTCTTTTTACCATCCATGAACATGTTTGATTGAACTCCCTTACAAGTCAAACAACTAAAAATATCTTGAAGAAGATGAGAAATTTGGGAATAATAGCTGCCACACCTTGTGAAGTTTCACCTGCACTGATTTTCCTAGCTTTTCCCATGCATTCGCTGGAATAAACTCTGAGAAAAGCACAAAGATGCGCTCTGTCTACCACTATAAACCCATACAGGTGAATTCAAGAAAGTAAAAATAAAAAGTACATTCTAGAAATATAGTTGGTCGAATATTTCCCAACTGAAAGCTTCCAGGTGATGACTATTCAAACTATAGCCCTCAGATGATGCATCTTAATCCCTTTCCTCATGGAAACCTAATCCCTCAATTAAGGGATCTCACCCTCCTCTTTTGAATCTGAAACTTCTTCCTCTTGGCCTATAAAATGACTAGAGGGTAGAAGGTTAGAGGAGGTCAGAACTCAGAGAATATAAACTTATGTTGCTAGTTTGAGATTGGAAAGCTTGTCATCTAAGGAGGATATTGAAGGCATTTGGGAGGAACCTCACAGCATTAAGGCGAAGATTGTAAGGCTCCCCTTTATCTTTGATTAATACAAATGAACACTTTTTCCCATTGATTTGTCTTAATGGAATGATGAATGGTTTATAATTGTTTACAACGTTTATTAAGGCAAATTCAATTCCTAATCTCCTTGATCATTAGGTTAAGTTTTGTTTAGATTATTATATCGCATATGCTTTGGATCCTCTTATGGTTTATGATTGGAGGTCTTGTCAAGCATTGAGGAGCTGCATCAAGTCTCAAGAAGGGATCTTCATCGAGCATTTCACGAAATAGGTAAGAGGATCATCCATTAGCTTTAATTCTTATAATTCAAATAGGTCCAACTTAGGGAAAGAGTCAGTTCAATTGTCTTGCTTGTTTCTAGTTTTCGTCAAGTATCGAGGGAGATTGCTCTTGTCCGCAAGAGGGATTTATCCCTTGTAACACCATTGTATCCATTTCCTCCTGAGTTGGAACTGGAGAATCATTTTCTTGAATTGTCAATGGGTAAGCTTTGGGGAAGTCCTTAGCTCAACAAATAAGATGTGATTGGATCATCACCTTTAAAGTTAGATTGTTATAAAACCATTGCTACATTTGTGATATTCTCTTCTTCCATCTCCAAGTCATTTGAAATAGGATCCAAAGTAGAGGAAACCTTGTTGGACGTTGAATCATTGGCTTTCAATGGTGCCTCCAGGGGCCCATCTTTGGGAGAGTCCACTTCAGAAGAGATTTCCCTATCAATAACTTGATGCTTGGGTCTAGAACAAACCCAATAAGTTGAATTACGCTTGTGTTTGTTGTCCTTCTTATTCCTTGGGTATTGGGCTATAAGATGACCTGTATTAAAGTAAGATCTGCATCAAAAATATATTTTTTCATAATCTAGTTTTTTTCTGTCCATGAGTAGTTTGTCCTCATCAAATTTATTTTCATCGAAAACCCTTGATAAAGTTCATTTCTACACAAATTCATGCATAAGTACAAATATTATAATCCTTTATTTCAAGGTTGCAATAATGATATTTTCCCAGATCATTTTGAATAGCACAAAGAGAAGGTAATCTCCAGAACTACAAAGGTAAATTTGGGAGCCTTGCCCAAACACGGGTTGTAAAAAGAGAAACAATAGAGGGGTCAAAGGCTAGAGTCCAAGGCATCATGCATAGACTGTAGCCTTCACAAAAATAGGGATCATAACCAAAGATCTTACCCTATTTCTAGATATACTAAATCTAGTGATAAAAAGCCCCTTTGCACAAGGTTGAATAAAAACCTTTGATTTCAAATTTGGAATCGAAGATTTACAAATCTAGCGATGAAGATCAATTAGGCGAGACCAAAAACCATTAAAATGTCCCACCAAAGCTTTGGTATGGAGACAAGAAGACTAAAAAATGACATCCTCACTAATATGTGTGAATGGGGCTGAAGCTTTTTGCACAAGACATATGCAAGAAGAATAACAATAGCAAATGCCCTAAGTGCCATCAAAATCGTAGAGAGAGTGAATAGATGACGTAAGGGGAACCCAAAATGATATCAAAAGAATAAAGATCAAACCCCTCTAAAAAGAAAACCTACTAATATCATCATATTATAAACTATTACTACTTTTATTTCATATTAATAATTACTCTCAAAACTATCATACTACCGACAAAAAGAAATAAAAATAAAAGTAAATATTAAATTTAATATTAAATTATTTTTTCTCATTAATAATATCCTTTTCATTGGGCTGAGAGCCGCTATACAACTCAATATTGGATGTGTGAGCATTAGATGTGAGATGTGACTTCAAAAAATCACTTGACACAGTCCCTAGGGATAAGTTGTGACATAGAATGGAAGAATTTGAAATTCCTGTGCATTATAGAGCCGTTGTCCATAGACTTTATAAAGAAGTGAAAGTCAAAATTAGAACCTCAGTAGGTATTTCAGAAAGCTTTAGAAGTGACATTAGAGTCAAGCAAGGTTGCCCTCTATCCCCCACTCTTTTTGGTCTATATATTGATAAATTGGAACAGTGGCTAAATCTGCAAGGTGGAGATGGTGTTCGGTTGGGGGAGTTTGTGATAAAGCTTCTTTTATATGCTGATGATATTGTATTGATTTCTAAATCAGCCCATGGATTGCAAATGCACTTATATGCCCTTGAGAATTTTTGTAGAGCAGTGGGGATGCAAGTCAATACTAGTAAGACCAAAATAATGATTTTTTCTAATAAAAGGAAGCAAAGCCAGCATACTTTCTTCTTTGAAGACAACATTCTTGAAGAAGTAAAGGAGTACAAGTACCTTGGGATTGATTTCAACAACAAACTCAATTGGAAGGACTGCAAAAAGAAGAGAATTTTATGAGGGTGGAAAGCATTATATGCTCTTCAAAACAGATGTACAAAGGCAGAGTTATGGGATTGGAAAACGATTAAAGTGCTTTTTGGACTCCTAGTTTGTCCAGTGATGCTATATGGGTGTGAATTGTGGGCTAGCAACACTCCCGTCTCAAAATGGAAACAAATTGAGAAAATCCAAAAACGCTTGATCATGAGCAAGTTCAAAATAAAAATTTTGGTGCCTTATGAGATAATGTTGAGTGAAACAAGAGCAACTTCCATTGAAGCAATTGCTATGGTGCGACTCATAAGATACCTAAAAATAATTGAACAAATGAGAGTAGGCAGATGGCCTAATGTTATCTTCAACGAAGGCATCAACGAAAGAAATAAAATATGAATGAAACAAAACTACACATGGATGCAAAAATGGGATATCTACCTCAATGACTATCCCACAAATAACGAGCTAAAGGATTTTGTTATGGAGAAGTTTCGTAAAAAGGTATGGGGAAAAGAGTTGGGTAGAAAGAAGAAATATTACAATGAGGAATTCAACCTGACATGTGATTTACAACAAAAAGAGTTCATTGGAGCTAGCATTTCATGGAGGACAAAGGTTCTTATTGCTCAATTAAGGACCAACTCACATCGACTTCGGTGTGAAACAAGATGGTGGAAAAGGCCTAAAGAAGCTTGGGAAGAAAGGTTGTGCACATTTTGCACATCTGGGGCTGTGGAATCGGAAAAACATTTCATTTTGGAATGTGATGCATTCAAAGACATCAGAGAAAGTTATGAGAACATGTTGGCATCAGTTTCTTGGCATTATCTTTTTAGTGAGGAGATTGTTGGAAGGTTGGGTCAACTCATCATCAATTTGAATCGTAAAATCACTAAATTGCAAAGAGCGAAAAATAGGGAACTAATGGTCTCATAGACTATTTTTAGTCTCGTGGACCTTAAAATATCATTTCATTTCATTTTTTCAACAGTTAGATGTTAGATGTTAGATGTTAGACGTTAGATGTGAGATGTTAATTTTGAGATGTGAGATATTTTTAAATTCATTTTTTTTATATTGTAATTTTGTTTTTTTATTAATAAAATTACGAACACTTTTTTAGATAAAAGAAAGTATAATATACATATCACATTAAAATATATAACACATAAATAGTACTTATAAATGAACATCCATTTTACAATATAAATTAAAATAATGATTGCATAACAATCTTTAAATTTAACTAATAAGTCCATACAAAAATAATATTTACAATATAACAAGGCTTTTAATCATAAACATTTACCATGGATATTATTAACTTCTAAATAGGCTTTTTTACAATACCATGGGCCAATATAGAGAAGAGGAAGAGGGACAATAATCATAATACTATGGTTTATCAATACCATGGGCCATCCATGCTTTTGATTATTATTTTATGGATCTAGTAATTACTCTGTTACAATACCATGGTCATTAGCTTATCAATACCACACGCCCAAAAACCATAACTTATTTCAAAATCAAGATATTTAACAAATACTTTATTTTAATTTATTTTTTATAACATTTTTGAGTGGATTCTATAGCCCAATGTGATGTGTGTGATGTGTAATGCTATTCGTGGTCTTTAGAGTTGAAATTTTGCTCATCTCGGTCAAAATAAAGAAATTTAAATATCTAAAAATAAAAATAAATAAATAATTATACAAAACATTATAATGTCCACTCATAAAAAAATTTGCAGGTGAAGAAATTGGATCCCTTTCAGCTCAAGTTAGATTCGTATTTAAGATAGATATGTGTTGGTTTAATTAGATCTAAAAGCAAAAATGTTATAATTACTTTTGAGGTATATCTAAACCAATCTGTATTTAAGATGGATCTGTGTTGGTTCATTTAAATCTAAAAGCAAAAAGGTTATAATTACTTTTGAGGTATATCTAAACCCACCATCCTCACGACTACTAAAAATATTCCCATAGAGATTAAATAGAGGTTTTAATAAATTAAAAATGAGAATAATTTTATATATACAAATGTGAAATTTATATAATATAAATAATATTATAAAGAACAACACTATAGATGCATTTTAACCAAAGATCCAAACAAAGAGAGAAAGAAAAGTGACTAATAATGGTAGAGGAAAGATAATGCATGATTCTTTTAAGTTTTTTATTATTGTATTTTCTTTGACGTGATTGATCCAAAATATAGGTTTAATATTTTACAACCAATTATGTTTTTTTCTAATTTAGATACTTTCTTAAATAAAATACAATGGGATCGTATTTAAGAGAGAGAGAGTGAGATGGAGGGGGAATAGAGTGGGGGAGAGAGACATAGAGGTGAGAGCGACAGGGAGAAAGAGGAAGGAAGAGAAAGAGGAGGAGAGAGGGAGGGAGAGGGAGATGGATTTGAAGGGGGAAGAACAAAGACATTGCGAGAGAGAGAGAGATAGAGAAGGAAGAGATGAAGATGGAATGAGGGAGAGAGGAGACGAGGGAAGGGAGTGAAAGGGAGAGGATAGAGAGAGGGAAAAAGGGGACGAGAAAGACAAGGAGACATAGATATGGAGGGGGGAGATAGAGGGAGATAGTGACAGAGTTGGAGGGTGGAGAGTGATCCAAATGGAAAATGGCATCAACCCATGGTATTCATCCACCCATGGTATTGTAAGTGGCATCCACTTATGCTATTTATCCACCCATGGTATTGTAAGTGACATCCACCCATGGTATTCATTCACTCATGGAATTGACCCATGGTATTGACCCATGGTATTGTAACTGATCAGTGGTATCAGAGAGGGTTACGATTCCATAGGAATGAGAGTTTCATGCATATTTCAGTTTCAAATTTTTGCAGCAATATTCAACAAACTTCAGACACACGCTGCAACCTCCACATAGCACTTTCTTGGGCCAAGCAGGAATATTTTATTACTATTATTATTATTATTATTTTTATTTTTTTTAATCCAGATTTGTTATTTGTTTTTGTAAGTATTGCACCAAATGTTTCAGATCTGATCTGCTAGTTCGAATGTGGGAGATATTGCTCATTTAAAATCAATTATTTTTTCAAAACTTTTGTGACAGCGGAAAAAATTGCAGCACGAATCAGAGATTCTAAGTTGTCCAGATAAGGATTTCCAACACATGGGAGGATGCAAAATGGTCCTTATGCTTCCAAAAATAGGTTATAATAAATATTCTGAGTTATATTGACCAATTTATGTCCATTTCAATTCCGAATCAACATTCGGAGCGGGTTCCCATTGGAGACGTGCCCTCCCACCCCACTTTAGTAGGCACTTGCTTCACATTCATCAATTTCAGCATAGCAGCATTCGGTTTGGGTTATTTGGAGACGTGCCCTCCCACCCCAAGCTATGTAAGCACCTGCTACCTCATCAACAACCAACATCATGGTTATGGGTCAACTACACAAAATCCTTGTCATCGAAGTCCATTTGCTAGGCTACACACTATTAGTATTACAGTTGGTCACAAGCATTACAGGGTATCTCTATCCTCGGATCTTCATTTGTCATGGTTATGGGTCATCCACAAACCCACACTTCATCGAAGTCCATTTGCTAGGCCGCACACTGTCAATATCACAGTTGGTCACAAGCATTACACGGTATCTCTTTCCTCGGATCTTCGTTCATCATGGTTATGGGTCATCCACAAACCCACACTCCATCGAAATCCATTTTCTAGGCCGCACATTATCAATACCACAATTGGTCACAAGCATTACAGGGTATCTCTATCCTCGGATCTTCGTTCATCATGGTTATGGGTTAACCACATAAAACCCTTCTCTTCAGTGGCTCTTCATATTCAACAAAGGCTTCGCAGGAGGGAACTTCACGCAATGGGGACCATTGCTTCTTAAGGAGGGAGGAATGATACAAATGGAAAATGGCATCAACCCATGGTATTCATCCACCCATGGTATTGTAAGTGGCATCCACTCATGGTATTTATCCACCCATGGTATTCATTCACCCATGGTAGTTTCCCATGGTATTGTGACATCCACCCATGGTATTCATTCACCCATGGAATTGACCCATGGTATTGTGACATTCACCCATGGTATTGATTCAGCCATGGAATTAACTCATGGTATTGTGACATCCACCCATGGTATTCATTCACCCATGGAATTGATCCATGGTATTGTAATTGAAAAATAATATAAGTAACAAGTCGCATTTTGTAAAAGGAGAGATGGTCCACCACAATGTAGCCTTTATAGTTATTATCAGTTTTAATAAAAAGTTTCTTTGTGATTTTGTTTATTGGGCATCCTCCTCTTTTTCTTTTGGCAATTCAACTTTTCAGATCTTCGAGGTCTCTCCCCCAAAGATCCATTTCAATTTTTTAGCCCCCAAGATCCTTTATAGCTATTATCGGTTACAATACCACAGGTCAATTCCATGGGTGAATGAAAACCATGGGTGGATGTCACAATACCACAGGTCAATTCCATGGGTGAATGAATACCATGGGTGGATGTCGCAATACCATGGGTCAATTCCATGGGTGAATGAATACCATGGGTGGATGTCACTTACAATATCATGGGTGGATAAATACCATGAGTGCATGCCACTTACAATACCATGGGTAAATTCCATGGATGGATGAATAACATGGGTGGATGAATACCATGGGTTGATGCCATTTTCCATTTGGATCAGAGAGAGAGAGTGTGTGTGAGGGGGGAGAGAGACAGGGGGAGGTGGGAGAGAAAGGGAGAGAGAGGAAGGAAAAGAGAGGGGACTTAAGAGAGAGGAGAGGCAGGGGGGAAAGAGAGATGGAGTTGGAAGGGGGAAAGAGAGGGAGGGAAGAACGAATACATTGAGAGATAGAGGTGGAGAGAGAGATAGGAAGTGATAAGGGAGAGATGAAGATAGAATGAGGAAGAGAGGAGACAAGGGAAGGGAGAGAAAATGAGAGGATAGAGATAGGGGAAGAAGGGGAAGAGAGAGATGGGGAGACATAGATATGGAGGGGGAGAGAGGGGGAGAGCGAAAAGGGGAGAGAGGGAGGGAGATAGTGACAGAGTTGGAGGCTGGAGAGAGAGTGTGTGTGTGATGGGGGGAAGAGACATAAGGAGGTGGGAGAGAAAGGGAGAGAGATGAATGAAGAGAGAGAGGAGAGAGAGAGAGGGGGAGAGAGATGGAGTTGGAAAGGGAATAAAGAGATAGAGAGATGGAGGGAGGTATAGATTTAGATAAAAGGGGGGGAGAGGGAACAAGGGAAAGATAGAGAAATGGAGGGAGAGGTGGAGAGAGAGAGATGGAGGAGAGAGGGACGAGGAGAAAGACAAGGATAGAAGGAGGGAGATAGACACAGAATGGAAGGTTCAAAGAGAGGAAAGAAGAAAGAGATACATGTAGACAAATACAAACATATAAGTTAGATCTAGAAAGTCATGAATATTTTGGTTTTTCGCTAAAATAGATGTATTGATTTCAGTGTAGTTCATTTCTAATCCTATATGATCGCTTGCACTAAAGGCATTGATTTCAATGTAGATGTCGATTTCTAATCCTATTTAATACCTTACACTAGATGCATTGATTTTAATGTAGATGTTGATTTCTACTCCTATTTGATTGCTTGCACTAGATGCATTTGTTTTAGTGTAGATATTGACTTCTAATTGTATTTGATCGCTTGCACTAGATGCATTGATTTCAGTGTAGATGTCGATTTCTAATCCTATTTAATAACTTACACTAGATGCATTGATCCCAGTGCAGATGTTGATTTCTACTCCTATTTGACTGCTTGCACTGGGTGCATTGGTTTCAATGTAGATATTGATTTCTAATCCTATATGATTGCTTTCACTAGATGCATTTATTTCAATATAGATGTCGATTTCTAATCATATTTAATACCTTACACTAGATGCATTGATTTCAGATGTTGATTTCTACTCCTATTTGATTGCTTGTACTTGATATATTGGTTTTAGTGTAGATATTGGTTTATAATCCTATTTGATTGCTTGCGTTAGATGCATTGATTTTAGTATAGATGTTGAATTCTAATCCTATTTGATTGTTTGCACTATATGCATTGATTTTAATGTAGACGTTGATTTATAAGCCTATTTGATTGTTTGCACTAGATGCATTGATTTTAGTGTAGATGTTGATTTTTGATTTGATGCAACTAAATGTATGATGTACATTAATTTCAAAGTAATTAGATTAATAGTGTGAATCGATTTTAGTATAAACACATTTGTGCCCCCTCCATTTATATCTCTACCTCCCATTGTCTCTCATTCTTTATCTCTTTATCTCACCCCACAAGCATACACACACTCTCTCTCCATATCTCTCTATCTCTCTCTCTCTCTCTCTCCCTCCCATTTCTACTCCCTCTTTCTCTCTTCCCCTTCTCTCTCCATATCTATATCTCTTCCTCCCTCCCTATCTTTGTCTCTCTCTTCCTCCCCAAGTGTCGTTTCAAGGGCAACCTTTACAAGGTCAACCCTAGAGTCAGTTTGTTCAAGGTCCACCTTTTCAAACTCAATTTCTCCAAGGTCAACCTTTGCAAATTAAACCCTTTCAAGGACAGTTCATTCAAGGTCAAATGGGTCAGATTCCTCCTTTTCAAAATCAACCGTACCTGGGTCATACATTTCAAGTACCTGTGAAACCACAATATGGTATGGCTCATCCTGGATATCTAGGAGGTATGCAAATTCCAACTGCTCAGGCTATTCCATGATATCTTGGGTATCCTCCCCCTAGTACAGGACTTGTCCCTCAGGGTTATCAGTATACACCTCAAGATCCTAACCTCTAGTTTCCTTTCATTGTAACTTTGGATTTGCCTGACCTCTCTCGGTTAACTAACGATCCTCTTCTTTATTTACTGTTTTGGCCAATCATTCCTTCTAAGCTGCCCAGTGACATCCCTAAGTTTGAAGATAAGTCGGACGAAGACCCATCAATCCATGTTATGACCTATCATCTTTGGTGCGCATCTAACTCATTAATTGATGATTCTATTAGATTACGACTTTTTCAACGAACCTTAACTGGTTCGGCAACCAAAGGTATGTAGAATTGCCACAAGCTTCCTTCAGTACATTTAACACCCTTTCTACAACTTGTTTGACCCATTTTCAGTTTCCCATTAGATATGATAATGGAACTGAACTTTTAATCTCTTTAAAACAGTGAATGTCGACTTATATCTCAGATCACATTCATGAATGGTGAGGAAGACATCGTTTGGTTAAAGTTTACATTCCAGACCAGATTTTGGCTGAATGGTTCATAAAATCTCTTTTACCAGTACTAACTAAGGTGTTGCCAAAGGAGGTGTTGTAACTGAGGAGCAGTGATTGCTCGTGCTCAATACCTTGATATTGTTTATACTCAGTCTGATACTTTGTAAGAAAATATCCCAGATTTACCCCACCCTGGTCAAACTAATCCAACCCTTACAAGATCACATGCTTCTAATGGTATGATTGGTTATGTGAGCCAAAAATATAAGAATAAAAAGAAGAATTCTAAGAAAACTCAAATTTTGGCTCTATCTAATTCACCTAAAGAAGATCCCTCTCCCGAAATTACTTCAGAGATTATCGTCGTAGAATCATCTACCGACAAAGGTAAGCAATCCGAAAATAAGAAAAAGGGAAAAAGGAAAGCTAAAAAAGACACTCATTCTAAGGAGAAATCAAACAAGAATGAACCATCTGATGAAAAGAAGAAACCTCGTTATCCTTGCCTAATTTGTGATGAAGATCATTACACCAAGGAGTGCCCACATCATGTCGAAGTTCTAAATTTATCAAAGGTTCACTTGCTCCTGCTGTTTTGAAGGACCCATTTCCTCCTCAAGACAACAAAATGGTTTCTCATGACCAATCCTCCTCATCCACATCGACATATATCATGATGATGTCTTCCAAATTTATGGTAGCAACGAGATCTAAAGATTATACATCAAAGAGTCTTGTTGAAGATGGAGATGACTCTAGTCCAGCTAGTAAAACTTCCACATTTACTCCTCCTTCTTATGAACCATTACATATTGAAAAAACAAACCTTGATATGATAATTTGTCCCCCTCCTAAGGGTATGCCTTGAAAGTCAGCCTTTAACCCTCATGTTAGGGCTACTCATAACTATAACATCATCAAAGATTTGGCTATGTCACCTTCGGCAATGTCGGCTCTTAAAGTGTTGCAGACTTGTCCAGCACAAAGGAAGTTATTATTATTAGCCATTGAAGCAGTAGATCCTCATGACTCCAATTTGGTTGTTTTCGATCTCGAGAATCATGTCCCACGTTTCCCACACCAATTGAATTTTCAGATACCAGTCCATGTCAAAACTCGATGAGTTTTTTTAGACAATGATTGATGAAGGAGCATTGACATGTATTACGTCCATTACTTGTTGGAGAGCTTTAGGTTCTATGATAATCAATCAATCTCCCACAACTTTGAAAGCCTTTGATGGAAGAGGTTTTCGTCCTTACGGTATTTTAAACGATTTACCAATTGAATTAGAGGGTAAAACGATTTCAATAGAAGTTGAATTTGTCAATGCTCAACTTGACTATAACCTTTTGCTTAGTCCGAGCTGGACTTATGCCATGGCGGCAATAGTCTCGTCATATTTTAGGATGGTCATGTTTCTTCACAAAGGAATAATTGTGAAGGTAGACCAATTGTCCTACTAAACCTCAGATCCTAATTCCACTGGTAGTGTCCCTTTTGTTGGAAAATCAATGAATCTCTATGAAGAAGTTGGTGCTGGTCTTCTCAAAGACTCATCTTTGATGGGAACTTTCGCATTCCCTCTACCCAATTTCCCTCATAATGATACCTAGATTAACATTATTACATCAAGTACTTTCGAATCGGGAGATCCGTAGAAAGCACCTTCAGATTTAGAATTAGTATTATATGGCAGTGAAATGCCACGTAACCCTTTTGAGTTGGCTTATGAGGCAATTCAGTCCTTTTCCAACTTATCAACATCTAAAAAGAATTGAATGAATATGATTATTGATGAATATTCTCATTTGTCATGCTTAGAACCAATCTCCATGCCTGATCCTTTTAACACAATTTTTTTTTTTTTTAACTCGTGAAGGGATTATGGAAGTTATGACCTTAGATGAAATGCCATGGGACGATACTCAACATCGTTCAACCTTCTTGCCATATTTTGACAAAATTGAGAATAATTTCTCATCTATGTTTTCATCCGAGACTCTTAGTGATCCTCAATGTCCAATATCTACCCTTTCTTCTGATTCTGAACAGAATTTAGGGAACATATCAACAACGATACCCATTGTTGAGTCTCAAAATTACTCTTTCCTTAGCAACTCTTCTCATTCCTTTTCTTCGATTTTCCATGAAGAAGATGCATTCTTATCATCAATGACCCGTATATATTGTCTTGAGGAGAACATTTAGTGATTTACATGTTATGCTTTTATGTTTTGCTGTTTGAATAAATTTTTGTATATTAGCTATGGAACACAGCCTATTCTGTAGCTAATCGGTTGTTTCGCATCTACCTTCATCCTTGAATAGGTTCCAGGTGGCAGAAGGAGAAACTAGCTACATGGGTAGCTTGGAAATCATCATGACATGGACCCTGTCCTATTCACCTAGCCCAGATCGACAAAGAAAATGGCATAAGACTACGGTCAATGAAGAAGTCAAACGCAGAGACCAAAGGTAACAGGACTCTGTTTCGTGATTAATTACACGTTTCATAGTGATGGGAAGCGTTATCCGGAACATCTACCTGCACCTACGGACTCTAATAGCCACCTGTGCAACTGAATCCAACAACCACCATGTCTTGGATTTATGTCTCCAGCAGCCGAGGAAGAAATTCTGCACCTTGTCTTCTACGTGTTTTGCTGCAACATATTTTTCTCTACAAACAGTTGTATGGTTTTTCTATAAATACTTGTGTAAAGGACCGAATAAGTGAGTAATGATAGTGTTAGTTTTACTGTGAAGCCGAAGCTTTTAAACTCTGTAACTTTTGGGCATTTCTGTGTCGCTGTTTTTAATATGAAGACCACATGTTTTATGGAAATATGAAGAAGTTTCTTGGAGATTGATTAAGCAAGCATAGCCTAATCAGTTGCAGAGGGACCCTGCATTGAAGAAGGTTTTATTTCATTTTGTTTTTTCCTTTTCTAGTTAAACTGTAAATTCATCATTTCAGTGTTCATAATCATTTTTGTACTAACAATGTTCATATTGCAATTTTCATCATTTTCTTACTAATAACATTCATAATGCAGAATAGTTTCTCTTTGCTTAATCTCTTTCTAGTTTTTATCAGTAGTTAGAAGTTGAAATTCAGTGGTGTAATTTAGTTTACTTCATTCACTGTTTTACTAGTCTTTACATTTTCAATTAGACTGATCAGTGCCATTACTGTTCTTGCCATTTTATTTCTAGTTTATTGACTCATGGTGTTAATAAATGTTTCTGAAGAACCCTTCAAGTTGATAACTCATCCTAAACTAAGTGGTTGAACATTTTATTCATGCAATGAGTCTTTGTTGCATTCCTGTTTTTATTTTCTTTTAGAATAATGAAGTACATAATTCCTCAAATGTCATCACAAGGAGATTTTCTCCCAAAATTGAGAGGCGGAGTAACTAAGTATTTCATTTAGTTTTGTTTCTGTAATTGATTAGACATCAGTTGCAATTTCACTTTCAGTTTTTAGTTCATGATTTGGAAATAATAGTAAAACAAGAATAGAAACTTTGTTTTCATTTCTTGCTTAAAATTTGCTTCCAAGTCTTCCTTAAGTTCTTTTCTTTCTCATTTTTAGATTTTTAGCAGTCTTTTTGAAAGCTAGATTTTTCTTTGATAGTTACATTGTAAATCATTAGGGATTAAAGAACCAAAAACCCCCGAAACAACATAAAACACAAAAACAATGAAGTAAAAAGGGTCATCTAGCACAAACAGTCCACTACACTTCATCAGTTTACAATACCCGAATTGATCATTTATGTAGAGCAATTTAGGACACTGTATTGACCAAACACCCATAGACATCTCAGTGAAACCAGGGATAACTGAAAATATTCATATAGGAGCTTCTTGTTCTTTAGAAGAGATTCAAACCTATAATTCCCTATTTCAGGAATTCTGCGACATCTTTGCCTCGTCATACAAAGAAATGCCAAGAATCGACCCTATCATAGATGTACATGAGATAAAAACTTATATGGATGCTAACCCTGTTAGACAACAATTACATCATATACATCCATGAAAAGCTGCCGCTATCCAAAACTGAGGTTGAAAAATTGTTGAAAGCAGGATTCATTTACCCCATTCCTTTGACTAATTGGGTATCAAACATTGTACCTGTTAATAAAAAACAAGGAATTATTAGAGTATGTTTTGATTACAAAGATATCAATAAAGCTTGTTCCAAGGATAATTATCCAACTCCGTAAATCGACCAGATTGTTGATGATTGTTCCGGGAATTAAATTTTTTCATTCATCGATGGATTTTATGGCTACAATCAGATAAACATACTCCCTGTTGACCAACACAAAATCGCGTTTATATGCCCATGGGGGACTTTTTCTTATCGCAAACTCCCATTTTGCCTGAAAAATGTTGGTGCAACTTTTCAGTGAGCAATGTCTTATGCATTCCATGATATCAATAATATTATTCAACCTAATTTGGATGACTTGCCAACTCATTCAATGAAAAGGCAAGATCACCCATTGCACTTAATATAATTTTTCATTAGGTGCAGGCATTACAATATTCGCTTGAATCCACACAAATGTGTTTTTTGTGTACAATCAGGTCAGCTTCTAGGTTTCATCATTTCGAAAGAGGGCACTCATGTTGACCCCCTTAAGGTAGAGGTAATTCTGAATTTTCATGCTCCTTCTAGCCTTCCACAACTCCAGAGTTTGCAAGGGAAAGCAAACTTTTTGAGTAGATTCATCCACAATTATGCCAAACTATTATGAAACCAGCTCACAAAAAGATAGAAAAGATATATCAACACCTTAGAAATAAGCCTCTTCCAGGGGGAAACCTCCTTTACATTATATAATCAGAGCCGACATAATAATAATAATGTAAGGGCACAATAATAACAATAGTGGGCTTCTATGGTGATGAAAATGAGAACTTGAGAGTTGCCCAAGTCCCAATTTCATAAAAAAAACAAGATCGTGGACCTGTGAATTATGGCCCATAAGTCTGGTCGGAAGCTATTTAACTTTTAAAACCTCTGAATTTACGGACGTGGATCTTCATTCCAGTTCATTCTGTCCTAAACTCTTCTAAAAATTTGACGGTATAAGGCGTCTCACAACTTAGAACTCAGGCTATGTCTATCGATTGATTCAAGGATGCTATATTTTGGCGAAAGCAGAAAAACTTGATATCCTCCGGAGCCGTCGAGCGTGTAACCTGTGTGCTGGTGACAGTGCAGGATTTAGGATTTAGGTTTTAAAAGGCTGCCGACTCCGCCACAATGCTCTCCGAGAAAATATTGGAATCGACAGGCCGCAGGATTCGTCAATGCAGTCCCTGAATTTTCCGCTGCGTTTATGGAGAAAATGAATATTACACACCAACAGAATTTACCTTTATACTCACAACAGACAATCACATATAAAATATAATGGGACAGTGACCAACAAACTCACACACAGAAATAAATTCATAAATTTAACTACAAAATACATAGCTAGATACGAGGAATACAAACATCGCTTAAATCTAAGGCATTGCAGCCTTAGAACAAGCTCATACTCAGACTACATCTTGATCGCTCACAATTTTCCTCACCAAACAGATACATCTCACATCTTATCACATTACATATATATAAGAATTTTAGGAAAATCAATCCTATCCTCTCATGACTTTCTCCACAAAAGCTTCATGCATGACCGCTTTAAATCTGCTTTATTCATTTTTCTTCTTTAAATCACGCTTTTCTTTTGTTCTGATCCTCTCCTCAAGTTTGTTTGCTTTGTTCCTGAGTGCTCCCGCATCATATGGGGCACAATAATAACAATATGGGGACTACATGGGCACGACGATATAATAAGGGGGGAAGCACTAATAACAATAAGGGGTTACATTAGTAGTATAGGGACCTAACATGCCCCTCTCCTTCAAAAAGTGTTGTCCTCAACGCTTGAGTAGTTCTTGATGCTTCTGTATAAAATTCTTGTCCTCCCATGTGGAATCTTCAGCGGGTAAGTTCTTCCACTTGATGAGATACACTAAAATTGATCGATTTCGTAGCTGTCGAGTTCTTGTTTCTATGACTGCTCCAGGTTCCAATATGATTTTTCCTTCCTCGGCAAGTTCTGGCAACATTGTTTGAACTGGGACCTTCTGCAGCTTTAGAATGAGTGGCCACACTTCTTCGTCCTTCTTCCATTCATCCCTTGCTTCGTTTATCCAATCTGGTTGGATAATATAAATAACACAAAACAATGCTTCCACATCCTCATCCTTTCTTGAGAGTGCATATGCAACAACATTTTTCTTCCCTTTTTGTAGATGATTTCAAAGTCATAACCCAACATATTTGTGACCCATTTTTTATGTTCTTCTAAAGATAATATTTGTTCTAAAAAGTATTTAAGACTATCATGATCCATTTTTACCTTGAAGTGTCTTCCCATTAGGTAAGGTCGCCATTTCTTAAGTGCATGTAGTATTGCCAACATTTCCTTCTCATAAATAGCTTGCTTGAGATGTAGCCGTAAAAATACCCAATCGCCTACATCATAACTTCTTTCATTGCGATGTTGATTTGCCTGTTGTTTCATTTGATTCTGGACCAAAGTGGCGTTATCCTTTAATAGTTGGAGCACTTGTTGTTGATGCTCGATGTGATCTTTCATTGCTTGAATCTTTTTCTTCTTGACATGTCTTCCATCTTGAGAGTTTAAGGAGTGGTAATTTCTTCCAATGCATTACAAGATATAGTCGGATTCATTTCTTGATGCTTAATGTGATATTTCACTTCTTGAACATTTTTCTTCTTGATATGTCCTTCTATCTTAATAGTTTGAGGAGTGCTAATTCCGGCCAATGCATTACAAGATATGGTTGGATTCATTTCTTCTTTCTCGATGTGATCTTTCACTTCTTGAACCTTTTTCTTCTTGATATGTCTTTCTAGATTGAGAATTCGAGGAGTGGTAATTCTTTCCAATGCTTTACAAGATATGGTCAGATTCATTTCTTCTTTCTCTGGGGTTGGTTCCTGGTGTGTATCCTCTTCTTTTGATGTTTCTTGATCCTTTTCTTCCTCCTTTTCACAGTCAATGTAAAATAATTTATTCTCAGCACACTTATGACCTTTAATGTATTTGTTATCACAATTGTAACAAAGACCTTTTGCTCTTTTTTCTTCCAATTGTTGTGGTGTCAGCCTTGTAGGTTATGGAAGGCTAGGAGAAACAACACTTCCATCTTTATAGTTGTGAGGGGTAGACTTCCTTTTTGCCATAATTTTTCTTTCCACTTTTCCTGCCACCCTGAATTCCTTCTCCAATGAATCAGGTTCCCAAAGATGAACCTCATGTTGAATGTTATCCTTTAAAGTCCCTATGGATACATAAATCCTCTGCTTCTCTGGAATATCATTTTCCCTTATATTCAATTTTTGAAAGTCCTCAATGTGCTCTGCCATTGAACACTTTTGTTTGATATTTATCAATTGGCTAAAGAAGGTGCTTCTCTTTGTATCCTCATAATGTGCTATAATTTCCTCCATGAAAATTGACCACGTAACAAGTGGTTTATGAGAACAGAGCCCTTTATACTATGATAATTGATCCAGTTCTAAATATGAAGATGCAATACGTACCTTTTGTAACTGTTGCACCTCATGTAGATCAAAATATTTCTCCATCTGTAGTATCCAATTTACTGGATCCTTGCCATCAAACTTCTTCATATCACCTTTTCTTTATTTTAGGATCTTGATCTTGAAAAGACTGTAACTCTGTAATTTCGGATCTTCCATTTCTGAAATCGCAACCTGTAGTAGCCCTTTGCGTCCTCTTTCCAATGCCACCAACCTTATCGAAATTGGATTCTCCAAGAAAGAGTTATGCACAATCTCCCAAGATGACCTGATAATATACCTTTTCTTGTATGAAGTGCCATTTGTCATTGTTTTGACCTTTGAATCTGAAAAAATATACAATTAAAACTATAGTTCGTCCTCTTTTGTAACTTCCTACGAAATTTCAATATGATGCTCAGAGAGACAGGTATGACAATTTTCCCTAGATCACCTATTTGGGATGTAATTCGGGAGCCTGCAGAAACCCTAAATGTCTTGGATTATATCTCCAAAAATATAGAGAAACAAGATCTGAAATTCAGGCCTGAGATTCACCAAGTTTTCAGATCAAATGGGTTTTAATTTTAGAGTCTGAAACTACATAGAAAAACAATTATATCGCAAATTCCACGATGACCTGTTTGAGATGGAATTTTGGAGCTTACCAAAACCCTAACTTCCTCAGATCAGATATCCTAAAATATAGCGATACAAGATCTGAAATTCGGACCCGAGGTTCAGCGAGATTTTTTTTTTCCAAAGAAAAAAGCGAACTTTTTATTAAGCAGAATAAAAAAGTTACAAGTATATGTCTGGGCATTCGTTTTGCTATATGATGATCTCATAAAGCTACTGCAGAAAAATGACAGTCTTTTTTGCAGAAAAAGTTGCACAATGTATCCTCTGATGACGTAAACTTTAAACACAGTTTTACGTTTTCAGCAAACAGACACTATAACCAGTCCAAAAATCATTATCCATCAAGAGATGTTAGTTCTTTGTCTATTTCCTGGGTCTCCTCATAGGAGGAAAAGAACCCAAAACAAAAATAGAACTAGTCAAAACTATGGAAACTTAATTTCCAATATATATCAATAGTACCAGTATGATAGCAAGCATTGTGAAATTACATAAATGTTTTTAATACTACATTAATAAAGAAAAAAAAACACTAGGTGTGAGGAGGCTGATCCGACACATGGATCTGTCCATGAGTCTCTTCTGCTACTTTCCAGCTGCCCAAAACCTGCTGCAAACCTTCCTTAGAAAGCTTGTCTGCTGCAGCATTTCGCTCCCTGTATATATGGCATATTGAAAACACATTAAAAGAGAGTTTTAAAAACTGTATTTCTTCTAATAAAGGTCTTAGCATATAATTTTGACAACTACTTTGACCATTAACCCATTTTATGACAATTAAAGAATCTCCGAAGATCTGAACCGTGAGGATGTTCCTGTGAATGAGCCAGCATAGAAGAAGTTTTAGAGCTGATAGTTCTGCAAAGTTATTTGTCCCCGTGCCTAGACCCACTGAAGCTTTTAAAGTCTAATTTTCATTTAGGTGGATGATCATCCCTGCTCCTGCTTTGTTGTTCTGAGAAGCCCCGTGAAAATAGGCCCATGGGACTCCTTCTTTGATTTGTTCCTCCCTTATCTGCCTGGGAGTTCTTTCCTCCTCTGATTCAGGAATATTTGAAAGGATAGAAGAGCATTGAACCACTATTGATTAAGCTGAGGTTTCCTTATCCAAAAATATACTCCTGTTCCTTGCGATCCAGACCCCCCAATAGATGATGGGAGGTAGATTCTGCATATTCCCCTCAGGATATTGACACCACCATTTGTCCCATACCTCATGAAAGTTTTCCCCCTCCCAAACAACCTGTTTTTTAATGAGTTTCCCGACCTCCACCCATACTTTTTTAACAGATGGACAAACTAGAAACAGATGTCTAATGGTTTCAGATTCTGATTTACATAATGGACATCTCCTCAGACCTTATTTATACCTGGATTGAAGAATGTCCCATGTAGGAATTTTCCTTTTTAGAATACACCAAGAGAATAGTCTGGCTTTTGTTGGGCATTTAAGTTTCCATATCAGTTTGGCCCACCATTTCGGATCTCCCCAACATTTTTTTGACATTAGGAATTCGTACCCAAATTTTGGGGAGTAAGATCCATTTTCCGCATGTGCCCAAACCAGCTGATCTTGTCTATCTTTTATCCTTACATTTGATCTAGCTAGCTCTTCGGTATATACTTTCCACTCATTCCACCAGACAGGCCGTAGGCCTAGTTCTTCTCCGGATTTCCAAGCTTGCCCCCATATAGAAGAGAAGCCAATTTTCTCGACCTGACATAGGGAAAAGATGCCTTTAGATTCTAGATGTCTGATTAGTCCAGGGGAAAGGGCGAATTTTTCATTGCATCCAACCCAGGGGTCTTTTCCTATCCTCAGTTTTTCCCCATTACCTATCTGCCAGGCCAGACCTTGTTCAATCACCTTAAAAGCCTCCACTGTGGCTTTCCAAACCACCAAAGCATTTTTCCCTTTCTTGATTGGGTTCCTGATCCATTCTTTTAAAGGTACAGGGTCTATATATTTCCTCTTCACCACTCTTGTCCATAAATTTTCCATTTTGATGATTCTCCATCCTGATTTTGCTGCCAAAGAGATATTGAAATCAGTGAGATTTTTTATCCCCCATCCTCCCCATTCTTTAGGTATTGCCACTTTTTCCCAGGCTACCCACGGAAGTACTGAGTCCTCCTTTGAGCCCGCCGAGAGAAATCTGCTGCAAATTCTTCTTATCTTATCCAGAATCCCTTTTGGGACCCATGTTAACGCTGCCCAATAGACTGGCATGGCTAGTAACACAGATTTGATTAAAGTCAATCTTCCTGCTCTGGAGAGCCATTTGTAGCTCCAATGCGAGATCCTGGCTTCAATTTTTGCAACCAGCCAGTTCCAGTCTTGTTTCTTGTATGCGTTAAGCTTCAGCCAAAAACCTAAATACTTGAAAGGATTCTCCATGTTGAGCACATCAAAGGGAAGAATTGAGGTGATCTGGTTTTTCTCAAGCCTGTCTAATCCTTCCATAATTAGCTGGGATTTCCTGTAATTTATTTGCATCCCTGTCACTTTCATGAAGAGGTCAAGAATATTTTTTAATTCCTTGATTTCATTCAAATTTCCATTGGAGAACAGTAAGATATTGTCTACAAACAGGAGATGGGATATGAACATGTTGACTGCTACTTCCAAACCTTTTACAGTTCCCTCCCTTTTGGCCAAGCAGATTAGCTGACTCAGTCCCTCTGCCACCAGAAGGAAGAGCAAGGGTGACAGGGGGCATCCTTTTCTTAATCCCCTATATCCTTTGAAGAAAGGTGAGGTTGCACCGTTTATGAGAATTGCAAAGCTGACACTAGTGATGCATCCCATTATCCACCTGATGAAATCATGTTTAAATCCTAAATAGGTGAGGAGCATCCTTAGATAAATCCAGTTGATTCTATCATAAGCTTTTGACAAGTCAATTTTAATCACTGCTCCCTTCCTCTTCATCTGCTTGACACTATGAATAGTTTCATGTGCCACTCCTATAGCTTCGTGGATCTGATGGCCATCCAAAAAACCGAACTGCTCATTTGTGATACATCTTGACAGGATCGGTTTTATTCGGACTGCAATCACTTTAGCGATGATTTTGTATATACTATTACACAGGGAAATTGGCCTGAAGTCTTCAAAAGATTCTAGGACTTCCTTCTTAGGTATAAGTGCTACGAATGTTGCATTGAAGGGACTGTATACCGCTCCTTTTTTCCTAGACTCTTCCACCACCTCTATTAATTTTGCCCCAATCTTGTCAAAGAAATGTTGAAAGAGTTTTATGGTCCACCCATTCGGGCCTGGACTCTTGTCTTTTGCCATTGATTTAATAACACTTTCGACTTCCTCCTTTGAAACTTCATTCATTGAGCTCTTCACTTCTTCCTCCTCCACTTACCGAGGGAAACATTGGGCAGTCTTGATTACTTCTGCTATTGTGATCTCTCCTTGATCAGCAAACAGATTCTGAAAGTGATTTCTCCCCAGATTCGAGAGTTCCTCAAAGTTATTAACCTCTCAGCCCTCCTCATTCTTTAATTTCCAAATTGTATTCGAGTTTTTCCTCCCTTTTGCATAGTTATGGAAGAATCTCGTGTTCTCGTCCCTGGCTTTCAGCCATATCGCTCTACTCTTCAACCTCCATTCCTCCTCTCTTGCCAATAAAATTTGATCCCTGTGTTTTTCAAGCAATAAGATTCTCTCCTTTGGCTTCTGCGATGCGTAGCCATCTGACTCCATACTTTCCATCCCCCAGAGCTCTTCATAGATTTGGGTTAATTCCTCATTCTGTCTTTGCATCCTGGTTTTTGCCCATTCAATGGTTGCCTTCTCTAGCCTTTTTAAGTTTTCCATGAACAGGAATCCTTTCCCTTCCTGAGAGCTTCCATCTGGATGATTCCAGGTCTCACTAAACAGTTTATTGAAGGATTCCTCTTGCAACCATGATGCATTAAATTTGAATAGAGCTGTTGGTTTCCTAGGAGGTTTGGAAAGCTCTAGAAATATTGGGAAATGATCCAAGTTTCCTCCCTCTCCTACCCATTGCCGAAACATTGGAATTTTGGTAGCCAGGTCTTCACTTAAGAGAAATCGATCCAATCTTTTAGTAATTATAGCTTCTCCAACTCTTCGATTCCTCCGGGTCGGTTTTAGCTTGATAAGATTTACGTCTATCAGATTATGGGAATTTACAGCGTTCAGAAAAAATTCTGATAGCGGGTCCTCTCTTTCCGCAGGTCCCCAAGCCTCAGCGATTCCTATTGAGAAATTTAAATCTCCACCCAAGACCATATTGTGGCTTCCCATAATTTATTTTCACATAAGGTCATTCCAGAAATTCATCCTCCCCTGACAAGGCCCATATATGTTTATGATTCTCACTCTTCCTTCTCTGTATCCAATTGCCAAACCTCCCGAGTGGCCAATTAAATCCACTGCTATAAATTGCCAGCCTGGGAGCAGAGATTTTAATGTTGTTTCTACTTCTATACTTTTACCTAGGGTCTCTTGTAATAGAATAATATAAGGTTTCGAACTCATGACCATCTCCTTTAAGGCCAGTTTTTTGGGTTTACTGGCTAAACCCCTGCAATTCCAGGTTGACAAAATCATTCGATTACATTTTCTTGGGAATGCACTACTCTAAGCGCCCCATGGATTGACATCTGTTTCCCGTCTACCACATCAAACTTCGCTCTTACCTGTGCTTTAGATAAGTTAGAATTTCTACCCTGACTTTTCTTTTCAAGCTTTGAGGGGAGGTCAGACCTATTCCGCCAATCGATCCTAAAATCACAGGTTTTTTATCTAAAGATCGAAGGTTATAGTGACATGTAGGAGTGGAGGAATCTAGTTTAACTTCCTCATTCAGGTCATCTTCACGGTTCATATCTAGTGAAGGGATAGCAGCCGTGAGGTTTTCAACATGATTTTCAACATGAGTTTGATCATCAAGCACACAATTTTTGCGATGTGAACCAGTAATCAAGCAATCATCTTTAATTTCAAAAGGAGATAAAGATGGGTTACTTGAGTCTAGTCGCATACCCGTTAAGTCTTCGATGGGGTTTGCATTTGTGGAAGCTGATGGTCCTTTGAATGGCTCCTGGATCAAACTTTCATTGCCGGGCGCTATTCCGACTGTTCCTTTCCTACCTGAAGAGATATTTGAGATCTGATCTATTGGCTTCCCCTCCTGATTTTTATCCACATCCATAGCCTCCACCTCTTGATTCTCCTATGTCTCCATAGTCTGAAAAGGTTGATTCTGATATGCTTCCTTGCCTTCCTCTTCAATCGTCTTCTGATGCCTTCTTCAACGCTTCCCCAGGGGGTAGTCTCTGGCTAGATGGCCTAGACATGGCATCTATGACATCTGAAGGGAATATGTTCATAGTCCAAAGGCTGCTCGAAGACATAATCTTTGTACTAAATTTTAATTGTCTCTGCAAGATCGCCTCTAGGGTTTAAATTAACCAAGATCCGAGCCATCGCTTTGTTTTGAGTTTGAATAAAGGACATGTCCACCTCCAAGTAAGTGCCCAAAAGATTCCCGATAGACTTAAACACCGATTCCACCCAAAGGAAGGAGGGAAATCCCGGTGCTCAAACCCAAACTGGAAACACATCTATCCTTTCATGCAACCCATCAAACATCCGGCTCCATCGCTTGAATAACACTGGGTAATTCCGAAAGGTCCAATTCCTCTCTACTACCCAATCCACCGCTTCTTTGTTTTCAAATCTCACCATGAACCATCCTTTAGCTAGGGCCGAGACCTTGAAGTTTTTTACTAGGTTCGTCTGCCATTGTTGCTCTCCCCAGTTTTTGATGAATTGGGTTGTGTATTTCTTGCCCCTCGCTCTTCCAACTAGGGTACATTCGACCACTTCTAAGGCTTCTTCCACCTGCACGTCCATTCCCAACACTAAGTTAGCTTCGAAATCCTTCTTCTTAATGGGTTTCTGTTTTTTCCTTTTTTCCCCTATCTTCTTTATCTCAAAACCCTCCTCCTTGGTTTGAGTGCTCGCGACATTCTTATTTATCCCCTCTTGCTACTCATGCACTTCTTTTTCTGATGTAGGGTTCCTCTAAGCTTTGGTATCTAGAGATGATTTGCTGCCTGAACCTTTGTCTAACCCTTCTGTGGTATCAATAACCACATCTGGCCTCCCAAAACTTGATCCACTGTGGTTTATTCTCGATTCCAATATCCCTCCTACTCTAGTATCAATTGGTCCTACAGTCAGACTATGGCTTACCAAACTTTTGGCAGAGATAGTTCTGATGACTGCCAGCACCCTTTCTGTCTCAGCACTGTTCTGAAACCCTCGAATCGAGCCAAAGTTTTTGATATCTTCAAGGCCTCTTGATAAGAGGGAACCCGATGTAGAGGTTTTCCCTTTACTTCCTTGTAGCGAGAGAGGGGTTCCTACTTGATGAAATCTCTTCTTCTGAAAACACACCTCCTAAAAACCCTTTGCGTCGAGATTGTGCAGTCCGACCAGATCTAGATGCCCTTCCAGTGAGCCTTTAGAAAACCTTTTAACCCCTATCTCTCCCGGTGGGAGTTTCTCATACCCTTGACTACCTGCGGACCCAAAATACCATTCAATATTCTGAGTGGTTAGATCTTTTCCCCACACCGATAAGATGTCATCTGGTGCTGGATCCAGGTCAACAGCTTCTCTCAGATTAACCATGGTTAATATTCCCTGCAGACAAAACCTAAAAGACCGTAAATGGCTTGATCCTTCCAATGAAAAACAGCATAGCAGCTCGGGTCTTCCGGATATGGTTCCAGCGCATTAGCTCTCATCTCTTTCACAGGGATAAGCCCTTATTTCCAAAAACTCCTTTGCAAGTTCCCCTAGCTGTCTCCGTCAAAACTTTATGTCTGCCACTTGCCTCACTAGCAACCACGTTGTCTTGCTTCGTACATTAGAGTCTCTGTCATCATTCTCTGTACCCATGCATGCAAGGGTTTAGGCACTCAGCCTAGTTGGCTGTGGCTCAGACGATCCTTCCTGCGACCAAACCCTCATCCTGTCTCGGTTCAACGAGATTTTGTCTCAACTGGGTTTTTGTTTTAACTTCTGAAACATCATAGACAAAACTTTATAGCGAAAATTCCACGATAACCTGTTTGGAGCAATGAAACCCTAGAATCCAAAGCTTTGATACCAAATGTTATGAAACCAGCTCACAAAAAGATAGAAAAGATAGATCAACACCTTAGAAATAAGCCTCTTCGAGGGGGCAACCTCCTTTACATTACACAAATGAACAATTCTTATATGAAACAAATGGCAAGACCCCCTTTCTATATATAGGAGTCTAAGGGGTCATAATATAATCAGAGCTGACATAACAATAATAATGTATGGGGCACAACAATAACAATAGTGGGCTTCTATGGGGCACAACAATAACAATATGGGGACTACATGGGAATGCCAATATAATAAGGGGGTTGTACTAATAACAATAAGGGGTTACACTAGTAGTACAGGGACCTAACACAAACTAACCCCAGGTTTTTACCCGACTGTTGAAAAAGGGCATTCCATTTTTCTAGGATGAGCTTGCCGATAAAGATTTTGACGTATTAAAAAATGCATTGACCAATGCACCATTACTGCATCCACCTGATTATCATCGAGATTACTTTCTGTACTTAGTTGCACCCGATGCCACTATTGGCATGGTGTTAGTCCAAGACGATGATTCTAGCAACGAGCATGTGATTTATTATTTGAGTAGAAATCTTACTAAAATTGAGATTAAACACGCACATGTGGCAAAGCTAGCCTACATGTGATTTATTGTTTGAGTAGAAATCTTACTAAAATTGAGATTAAATACGCACATGTGGCAAAGCTAGCTTACATGTGATTTATTATTTGAGTAGAAATCTTACTAAAATTGAGATTAAATACGCACATGTGGCGAAGCTAGCCTTGGCAGTTGTTCAAGATGTTCAACGATTTTGTCACTATATACTTCTCTGAAATACAACTGTCATTTCAGATTGCAAACCTATGATGTATATTCTTATTAGGAAATTTCTAGGGGGAAATACAAATGGATAGTTATATTAGAAGAGTTTGATTTAGAATTTGAAAGATCTAAATCAAATAAATCTTTGGTTTTCGCCGAACTATTGTGTGGCTTTCCTCATACTGATATAGAAACTGTAGTAGAAGATTCTTTTGTTGATGAATCTCTCTTTCTTATTAGTACGCCAGATCCATGGTATGGAGATATCATTATATATATCCAAACCCAAAAATTTAGGCCCGAGTTATCTAAACTGATCGTCGTCAGATCCGATACCAATCCCAACAATATAATATTATTGGTGACACTCTTTACCATTGCAGTATCAATTATATGTTTCGATGTTGTTGGACTCTCCAAATGGATAAAATAACATTGAATGATTTTCATTATAAAGCATGTGGCGGTCATATGTCTGGGTATGCTACCACCCAAAAGATATTACGTGCCAGTTACTTTTGGCCTTCAATTTTAAAGATTGCATTATTGAGGTCCGCAAATGCCATAATTGCCAAATCTACGATCGCAAAATGCAAGCACCTCTAGCTCCTCTTCACCATATCATAGTTGTCGGTCCTTTTGCCAAATGGGGCATGGGTATATTATCCTTTCAGTTGATTACTTTATGAGATGGGCCGAGGCGATGCCTACATATAAAGACGATGACGAAACTGCAACAATTTTCATTTTCAATCATGTGATTGCTCGGTTTGGTGTCTCGCAAGCTATTGTTATGGACCATGGTAGTCATTTTCATAACTTTATGATGCTTGAACTATCAACACAACTCGTCCTACGCCATGATATCTCTACTCCTTACTATCCATAATCTAATGGTCAAGTCGAAGGCGTCAATAAAGTTTTAACCAATATGATTAAACGGATAGTTGGTATTCATAAAGGAAACTGGCATTCCATGTTCTTTCTAGCGTTGTGAGCTTACCGTACTACTACAAAAACATCGACGGGTTTTACTCCTATCGAATTTGTTTATGGTTTGGAAGCAGTATTACCCATTGAATGTGAAATCCCATCTTTGAAGCTAGCTATCGAATTATTGCCTGCTACCTCTGCAGACAAAGAATGTTTTGTACATTTAGCACGTTTAGATGAAAATTGTCGTGATGCCGAACTAGCTAGTGAAGCTCACACAAAACGAGTCAAAGCTCAATTTGACCAAAATGTCAATCCTCGTTCATATTTAGAAGGTGACCTAGTCTTGGTTTATGATCAATCTCGTGACAAGTTAAACGTGGGATAGTTTGAACCCATGTGGCATGTCCCTTACATCATAAACGCGTATTAGCTAGAGGAGCCTATGAGATGGTTGATTACTATGGTATTCCTTTAGCAAAGCCCATAAATGGTCTTTACCTAAAGAAATATTATGCATAAAATTTTAGTGGAGATTTGTACATCATTTACCGTTTTTTAGGTATGTGTGATAATTAATGTTTTTTACATTTTCTGCTACTTCTCTTGCTTATCTTATTTAGCACTTGATTTTTAGATGTCGACATTCCCTCAGACTTACATTGGCTTTGTTGATGGCGCTAGTCGTAGTACTCAGAATTTATCTTCTACAGCCTGGGTTATCTATTCACCTAGTGATGAGCTAGTCTTTATTCATGGAATATGCCTCGGTCAAACAACAAATAACATAACAGAATATAGTGCAATCATTGAGATATTATCTGATGTCATCACATTTTGTATTCGATGTTTAATCGTTAGGTTAGATTCATAGCTCGTAGTATTACATTTAAACAATGTCTATGTAGTAAGAAGTCCAACAATGTTAAGAATGTTTTTACAGGTCCGTCTTTTGGAAAGGCAATTTGATTATATCGAATATCAACACATTCCACGATATTTAAACACATTGACAGATGCATTGGCTAATCATGTTTTGAATAGACATTTGTGACATTTGTAAATTAAAACAATATTCATTCATATTGATCAAGATAAATTGTAGGAAAAAGTAGTATTTTTTCATTAAAATAGATTTTGCATAATCGTGCGTCTACAAAATATGTCATACAAGGACATAAGGCCTCGTGGCCTTTATTTTCCGAATATGATGGCACCACAAATACAAAAAAAATGTGGTCCTCAAAACTAGAACAACCAATCATGATGATGCTCATGATAACAAACAATAGCACGAGAAACTCGATGCAGTAAATGTCTAAGTGGTCCTCGAACCCCAACTGCATGTCTCTGATATCAGAGAGGAATGTCATCCATCCCAGTCTCTGGGATATCCAAAGTCAACCTCTCTAGGTTGTCTTCTAGCTCTGTCAAAATCTCTACTGCCTCTGGATTAGTTGTCGCAGCTGCTATAGGCTGCTCGTCTCGTATGTTAAATCCCCTTAACCCTGTTGGTCGATTTGGGCCCACATCTGCACATGCATTTGAGATAATTAGCCTTTGAAGACAAAACTCACATAAAAATTTAAAAAATTGAAAACATGTCAAAATGAGAAATTCTCACCTAGGTCACCCCACTGAGATTCGGTTAGAAGTGGGATATCGGGATCACCTCTGTAATCCAACCTTGCATATGGGAAGTCCTCGATCGAAATGATCTGCTGGGCTAACCATTCGAAAAACTCAAAGTTTACCTCACTACTGGTCCATCACCTCCATGACATGCCATCAGTGCAACCCACCTCATCATGCAAAATCCCTAGGTTCCCCCTCATCTGCTAGAATTTTTTGTGGTCGGAGAAGAGGAATCCTCTCTAGGGTGAAAGCAATAAGAATGGCGCCATAACCGAAGTTCTTCAGTTTCCCATTCTTGCATCTAGTTAGTTGTCCTTTCATGTTTATAACCATTGCTTCGCACCAATTGAACACCGTGGATTCCCAACATTCCACGATAGTTTGCATTTGTGCCCGTGTGGCTAAATGAAGGGCAACACTACCACACAACTTACTAACAGTGAAAGTAATGGGCCTTAGGGGCAAGAGCTCGATGGTTTGAATATAAATTCTACCATCCTTGGGTAGTGCACCTCTACAAAAGCATCGTAGATACCCATCTGTAGTATCTCCTCTTGTCCTTTGTCCAAACAATGAAATATCGGCTTCTCGATGAGAAAGCTCAGTTAAGAAATAAACATCTTCAGTGTCAATGGTAACACGATGATCTTTGATCACGAAACATTGTTCCTGGACATTCCAAGTTCTTACCAGCCATGTCGTCAGATCTAACTGAGCTTTCATCCCAAGAATGAGCTAGTATTTCAGGAGGCCATAAGTGATCCGGATTTAAACAGGAACGCAACAAATTACAGAGATAACCATATACACAAAGATGCAGGGGAAATAATACTTCATTTCATTAATGGAAAATACTGAAACATGCTTACAATCAGAAATGGAAATAAACTAGCTAGGGCGATGGTAGCTTATCTCTGAGAAGAGATGTGATGGCTACATGCCTCTGAACTGTGTTACAATGAGGCTCGAAG
>APFE030851132.1:0-10749 GCA_000404065.3 Pinus taeda | reverse complement strand
TGGAAGAATAGATCTCCCATAGTTATAATTTAATTATTAAGTTGATGTCATATATTTAAACCCGATGGAATCTGTTGGAACATTCATAGTAATATTGACATATTTAACCACTAAAAATTTCCACTAATATTTTTTGTTGTTGTTAAAATATGCATACAAAAAAATATTTTTATAAATAATGACAATATAATCTGTAATAAAGTTATAATTTAGTTAATGTCTAGTTTTTTAAATCTATTGAAAAAGTGATAGGAGTAAAGGAGTAACCATTCTCATGGTCATCAGGATTAAATTTAATTTGTACTTCCGCTTTAATTTATGTGACTTCCCTACTTTGTGTTAAGTTTACATGTTAATATTTTATTTTTAATTTAATATAAAATAAATTCCAAAATATATATGCCTATAATTATGCTAGTTGTAAGAATAGATCTTCCATAGTTATAATTCAATTATTAGGTTGATCGTAGATATTTAAACCCCACGGAATGTGTTGGAATATTCATGGTAATATTAACATATAAATGATAAGATTTTTGAACCAATGGAACATACATGGTAATATTGATATATCAATGATAATATTTAGATCCAAGTTAGGTTTACTCTATTATCTAAATTATCTCAAATTAATTAGTTTAAGAAGAACTATTTCCAATTAAAGGATTTCCATAATAATAGTGTGTGTGAAACTACACGGATAAACATATTTTTATATAATATATAACTCTAATAATAATAATAATAATAATAATAATAATAATAATATAGTTTGGTTAACTTTTATGATTTTTTTAATGTAATACGTATAATGGGGTTAGTGTTTTGATTCTTGTCGTAGAGTGATAGCTATAGAAATTTTCCAATCCATATAACTATATGGTCACAATGGCTATAATAAAACCAATAAGTCACTTTATAGTCAAAATATTATATATATAGTATATTTTAAATTACTTTTGAAATTATTTTTTTAATTAAATTGAGAATGAATAGAGATAATAACTAATTTTTAAATAAATATCAACCTTTTATTCATGACTAATATTAGAAATATTAATTATTGATTATTGAATCTCTAGCATCAACCTATTGATTATTGATAATTAAATTTAAATTCTAGAAATCCTATTATAAGGTATACACACGTATCAAAATAACAAAATTAAGAAATCATAAATATGTTTTCACAAATTTAGTTATATGTATTTTGAATTTGTAAATTATGTATTTTTTAATCACTAATATTTGTAGTAATATACATAAATATAGATATATGTAATATAATTTTTTTAATATTTAATTTTTTGTTTTGTTTTTATTTTTTATTTCATTTTGTCGCATAAATTCTAAGTTAAATGTTGAGGCTTTGTATTGAAATCTAAAGCATTGTTGAATTCAATGGCAATGACTTTCACTGATATTATGCAAATATCCAATGCATTCTCATTTATTTCTTTATAAGTATAATTTAAAAGATAATTTTAAAAATATAACGAAACCATTATACACACATTAATGTTTCACTAAACTCGTTGAAATCCCCCTTTGAATGAATCTGACATATGGAGGACACCTTCCAGGTGATTTAGAAGAGAATAATATTACAATACAAAAATATATTTTTTTGATGGTTATTCTCAAATTAATAAATATATTTTAGTAAAAACATTAAAATATATGTAAATATAATAAAATATATACACACTGGTCGCAATGTATCACATGTTGGTTACGATCCCCTTAAAGGATTTCAACGTAACTTCTATTTTTCTCAATTGTTTTAAAATTAACTACCCTTCATACATGGAGTTCCTTCCAATATTGTACAATATTCTTATAGTTTTCATTTTATGATTAAACAATAACTCGTTTTTCTTTATACAAGAATAAATGTACAGTACAGAGCATCAAATTGAAGGATTTCATCTATGTTACTGAGGTTAGACTCTACTTATCTCAAAACCATCCCTAACGTTCTCTGGCTGATTAATTTAAAGTCGCTCCAATCCAAAATAAGGCATTCCTTTCATGTGTATGTGAATCGACATGGATAAACATATTATTATATATTATATAACTCCAATAATAATAATAATAATATAGTTTAGTTAACTTTTATGAATTTTTTAATGTGGCTAATGCAATATGTATGATGGGGTTAGTGTTTTTATTCTCATCAAAGAGTGATGGCTATAGAAATTTTCAATCCATTTATAACTATATGGTCACAATAGCTATAATAAAACCAATAAATCATTTATAGTCAAAATGATATATTTATATATTATATATATTATATATAATATATATATATGGTGTGGGGATATTTTAGAATTAGTTATGAAATATATTTTTTCCTTTAAATTTGAGCAAGGAAGAGAATCATAACTAAATTTTAAATATCTGAATTTTACTCATAAATAAATTAAAAATAGTAATTATTGATTATTAAATCTCTACATCACCTATTGATATTGATAATAAATTAAAATCTATAGAAATCCTATATATAGGTATACCACACATTTCAAACATAACACAATTATGAATCATAAATATGTTTTTCACAAATATTAAGTTATATGTATTTAAGTTTGGTAAATTATTATCCCCATATGTTTTTTAATCATTAATTTTTATATTAATGTACCTAAATATATATATTTGTAATATGATTTTTTTAGGATTTAATTTTTACTTTTTAATAGAGTGATGGTTATAGAATGTTTCGATAGAGTGATGGCTATAGAGTGGTGGCTATGTTGAAATTAGCATTCACTTTAATAAAATTCGATTTATTTTTGCAAATGACCATAACATCATGAATGGATATAGGTTTTTTTGTAAATATCATTATTCAATCCATCTTTGAGAATCAAATTATTTTATAAGTATTTTTAATCAATATATATTGATAATTAGTTACAAATCCATGTTTTATGATTGTATAATTTTAAATATTTGTGTTTTTAGTTTAAGTAATCATTTGATTGTTTGTGCTTGTATCTCTATAAATTCGTCAACACAAAAAAAAACTATTAGTATAAATTTATACAATTAACTTCTATGATGATTTTAAGCATGCATAGTATCCAATGCAAGAATTACACTTCAAATGAATTGAATTCTTGCATAATTTATCTATCTTAAATTTAATAAAAGTTCACTTATTTTGGTAAATGACCATGACATCCTCAATGACAATGTATTCCTTTTTGTAACCACCACTATTTAATGAATATTATAACATATTCCATGGGTTCAGAAATCTTAACATTAATATTTCAATATTACCATGAATATTCGAACACATTCCTTTCCATCATAAAACATGGATTTGTCACTAATTCTAAATATATATTGATTAAAAATACTTATAAAATATGCAAAACACAAACACATACACAAAAAAATACAATCAAAAACATTTGAAATTATATCATAAAACATAAAATCGTAATTAATTATAAGAATATATTAATTAATAATTTTGATTTTCAAATACTCACATTGAAGAGTGGTGGTTACAAAAAAGAATACATTTTCATTCATGATGTCATGTTCATTTACCAAAATAAGTGAGCTCTTATTAAATTTAAGATAGATAAGTTATGAAAGCAATCAATTCATTTGAAGTGTAGTTCTTCCATTGGATACTATGCATGCCTAAAATAATCATATAAGTTATTTGTATAAAGTTATTCTAATATTTTTTCTATGTTCATGAATTTATAGAGATACAAACACAAACAAACAAACGAGTACGTTACATAAAATAAAAACACAAATATTTAAATTGTACCATCATAAAACATGGATTTGTAACTACTTATCAATAGATATTGATTAAAAATATTTATAAAATAATTTGATTCTCAAAGATGTATTGAATAATGATACTTACAAAAAAATCCATAGCCATTCATGATGTTATGGCCATTTGTAAAAATAAATGGAATTTCGTTAAACTAAATCGTGATTTGAACATATATAGTTTAATACACATTTAATTAATTGGAATTGTAATTCTTGCATATTATATTTTCTGTGTGTAAAATCATCATAAAGGTGATTTGTATTATGTCAATAGACAATTTGGGCAATGACCTTCCTTTCTTGTGTGCTAAAATTATACACAAACAACATCATAAATAAATAAAGGAATACATTACATAAAATGAAAACACAAACATTAAAATTCATCATAAAACATAACCTCTAACTAATTATAAAAATCATATCAATTAAATTAAACAACAATTTAAAGATTAATAAGTTAATATACAAATTATGCTCATTATAAAATTATTTTATGACATTACATATGTGTAAAAATATTATACACAACAAACGACCACACACAAACAAAATCACAACAAATAAATACATAGCTCAAAGTAAAACCACATACATTTAAAATTCTATCATGATAAAACATCAATTTGTAAATTTTATGTTTATTTTCTTTGTATTTATCATAAATATGAGGGCCATTTGCAATCTTTTTAATTTTACATTGAATGATTTGGGTTACAAAAGAATCCATGGTCATAGTCACCTTTGATGTTGTGATTATTTGTATTGTTGAAAAATATATATTGATTAAAAGAAATCATGAAAACTTGTGATTTTCAATCATACAAGAATTTGCGATGATTCTTATAGGGAAAACCCACAGACATTGTTACTTCTGTTATTGTCACGGTCATTTATATCTATACAGTTAATTGACTAAAAATATTTGTGAAATTTTGATTTTATACTAAATAAATTTAACAAGTTATAAAATCCACCCATTTTGTACCATAAAAAATTTACTAACTAATATACTAATTATGATCTTACATTTATTAAATTAAATAAAAAATTGATTATAATGTAAGATAAGAATATATTAATTAAGAAATCAAATTAAAGGTTGATAGGGTAACTATGTGAAGAGGACGAGATCGGTGTGATGGCTAGGGTTTCTAATTCTTTCCACTTTCCTTATGCAGTCGAGTTCCTTTAGACATTGGATCAATCTTCTGCGTCATTTCTAGGGAATGATCTCACTACACACGGGTCTGATAATGGAGCTTTTTAATGGTTTGAATATTGGTTTTGGTCTCCTGTGCAGGGTTGAAGACACACAATCTGGGCTATCGACAATATCATTTACCAGATCATGGAAACAGAGTATTTTCTCACCCCTTGCATATGCGATGGCATAGAAGGAAGCAAAGGACATCACGCTCACAAGTTGGAAATGGATCTGTGAAGGATTAAGGTGACTCTAGAGAATAGATCTTATCCATGTCTTCTCTTAGTCAGAAGAGAAATAATGGTCAGATTTGAAGGAAAAAATCTAGCTATAGAAGTGAATATTCCACCTTGAATGCTTCATTTCATAGATCTATTGTTAAAGACCTCAGATCTGGAAATTCTCAATCCCCCGAGCATAATAGGTTGTTGAAATTAAGGAGTAGCATTAGATATGGAGAGTCTACTTCGTATTTTTCCGAATCAAAATTTTTGTCCATCATAGTGGGTGTGTTTGGTCATTTTGCCATTGCTTATGAATTCAATACTACCGCGACAATCCCTCTCAGTCTTTGTAACTTCACACTTATCCCTTGATTCAACTGAATATATTCATGACTGTTAAGTGCGGGCTCCAAATTTGGGAACTATGGTAGCCTATGAATCCATGAAAAACACAATAATATATGCAAAAAATATGAATCTCAAGCACTATTATGCAGATTCAACAACTTTTGGCCAAAACCAATGGATCTCTTCCATTAGATATTCACAAATTGGACAATAAATTCTGAGACTCAACTTTACTCCAGGGTATTTTTCATAGTAAAATTTTCATCATGAGAGGATTGTGAATAGATATTGCAAAAGGTTCCATGGTTCTGGGGCTCTACGACACTTTCTGTCACCCCTTGGTTCCCAGATTTTGATGCAAGTACAGTGGTAGTATCTAGAATGTCCGTTTCGGTTAGATTGCATAATGTACCTTATATTTCTAGATCCATAAAGTACTAGAAGCCATTGGGAAAATATCAGGGTGATACATAAAGAAACATACACAAATATTTGAACAAAAAATATACACAATCGCAAAAATGTGTGGAGGTAGACATCAACTAATGATTGACTGATCATATTATCTTAACACATAATAATCATTACTCGACACAGTTCCTAGATTTTTAGAACACAACATTTAGATGCCAAATATGCTGAAAAATGAGACATCTACAAAATTCATGTCATGATTCCAAGAAAGCGCCTAAAAGGAAGAAAAAAATAGGAAAATAACACAAGGGATCGATATTTCCACAACACTTACCTAACGAAGAAGAGGTTGATGAAGAAATGGGTCCTCCTAGTAATGAAGAAGCTTAAAATCCACAAGGAAACATAGAAAAGGGAGCGTTAATCATGAATTTTTAGGAACTTGAGCGCACACACTGAGGTAGGAGATGATCCCTGTAGCAATGGAGACAGGGGGCTTAAAATATCATCATGTATATGAAATTTTCGATTCAGTTAAGGAAGATCCAAGAATGAATGAAGGGACCCAGCTAGCACTTTTAATGACCATTCCTTACAAGGGAGAATAGCGTAAGGTTAAAAAGAAGAAATTGAGAAAAGGGTGACATGTTTACCACTATTTTGAAGTTGTATTTTTGGTCTCTCTGATCACCAATTTTGATTGCCATGATTGAATGCATTGCCAACATCTACAACACGTAAGATTTTTCGTGATGAAAAAAAATATATTAATTAAAAATAATTATAAAAGAATATGATTTTCATATACACATTGAATAGTATAGTGGTGGTGACAAAAAAAAAAACTGTCATTTATGGTGTCATGGTCAGCTATCAAAATACGTGAAATTTTATTAAATTGAAAATGGATAGGTTAATGCAAGCATTCAATTCATTTGAACTGTATCTCTTCTATTAGATACTATGGATTCTTGAAATCATCATAGAAGTTATTTGTATCAAGTTTATTGACAATTTGTTTAGCGACCTTCCATATGGTATATTATAATGAATTTTTTTTGCATGTTTTGGAATTCATAGACATAGAAACACAAACAAGAGTAAAGACAAACAAGTAAATACATTACATAAAATAAAAACACAAACATTTAAAATCCTATCATCATGAAACACCCATTTGTAACTAATTATAAATACTTATGAAATAATTTGATTCTAAAATATGCATTCAATAATGATACTTACAAAAAAAATCCATGGTCATTTGCAAAAATAAATGAAATTTTGTTAAACTAAATCCTAATTTTAACATATATAGTTTAATACACATTCAATTAATTGGAAGTGTAGTTCGTGGATATTATATTTTTTCTTTGAAAAATCATCACAGGTGTGACTTGTACCAAGTCAATAGACAATATGGGCAATGACCATGGATAGAACATATTCTAACAATTTGGGAAATGACCATCCATATGGCATATTCTAATGAAATCTTTTCTCATGTTCTAAAGTTTATACACAAACAAGAGCATAAAGAAACAAACACATACATTACATAAAATAAAAAACACAAACATTTAGAATTCCATCTTCATAAAGCATCAGCATGCAACTAATTATAAAAAATGATTAATTAAAATATAATGTTAATTGAATAGTGCTGCTTACAGAAATTCAAATTCATTCATGATGTTGTGGTCAATTGCAGAAATATTAGATTTTATTAGATTACAATTACAATTTAAATATTAATACTTTAATATACAAATTCTACACTTTGGAAAAGTAATTATTGTATACGATATTACATATGTGTAAAAATATTATACACATACAAACATAAACAAACAAACATAGGAAAATAAGAGAACAACAAAAAAATGCATAGCATAAACTAAAACCACATACATTTAAAATTTTATGACCATAAAACATTAATTTGTAAATTAATTTTTAAATTCTATGTTTATTTTGTTTGTATTTTATCATCATCAAGAAGGGATTTTGATATATTTTTAAATGTGCATTAAATGATTGTGCTTACAAAAGAAAAAATTGTCATAGTCACTTGTGATGTTGTGATTATTTGTATAGTTAAAAAGTATATATTATTTAAAAGTAATCATGAAAACACATTATTTCAGACATACAAAAAATGGCGATGATGCTTACAAAGAAAATCCAAAGCCATAGCTTTTTGTGATATTATAACAAGTTACAAATTCCACTCTTTCTGAAGCTTAAAAAATTAATTGACTAATAAATTGTTTATTGATTTTTTTTAAACTAGGGTTGTTCATTCATTATTAATATCAGTTTATTTAAAAAATTATTGAATTTATAAATTTATTTGAAGAAGAGAAAAATAAAAAGACATAATAAAAAGGAAATACCCACAATAACCATAATCACAACAGAAATTCCTCACAGATAGTCGTGACCATAGTTATCTTGAGGGCGTAGAGAGAGAGAGGGGAAAGCCCTTCCCTCAAAATAAATACAAATTTTATTAATATGGTGTTTGAGCTTTTACAAATTATAATATAAATTGCAAATATATAAATAAATTTCAATCTGAATCATCTTCATTCTCCAGTCTCCATCTCCCTACCAAAACATTAGAAAACATATATTAATAATAATATATGGAGGAAAATAATTAGAATGTTAAAATTTTGTAAAATGATTTACAATAAAACGAAGAAAAAATAAAATAAAATGGAAGATTTTGTCGTGCACCAATACATGTCACATGCGACAATGCTGTTTTGACAAACAGAACATTAAAAAAAGAAATATATGAAAATGGTTTGAGTTTAATAATGTTTTAATAGTATTTATTTAATGGGTTCGGAGTATTTTTTAAAATTATTTTTGTTTGGTTAAGAGTTAGTTTTTTTTGGTTCCAAAGAAATAGATTAATAGTCTAAAACAAGAAGTAAAATGAAAAGTGGTTCTCCCAACAAGTTATTTCAAGTGACGTAGTTTTCCTTAAATAAATTCACTCTGCATTCGCAACCGCCAAAAATAACTGTCCTCACTGCTAATTTGACATTTTTAATATATTTTAACAATACTTTAACAGTATTTAAAATACTTTAGGATTATTTTTAATTTAAAAATAATCCTGGAGAAGACGTGCCCATAAAAAAGTTAGCATGGAAGGAGGCATCATACGCTCAATAAAATGCGCCAGTGGGTTGCTCTTTTCCATTCCATGTTCATTTGCCACATACAGTGTACTGCTGGTTGCTGCGAAGCTTCTGCCGTTTATCAACTGTCACAAAGCCATTAGTATTCAAACCACTGACGCCATCGGTAAGAAACACCGAGCTTTTAAACGCCACAGCTCAGAGCTTTAGCAGGAGACTATGACGATACCAATGGGTAGAACTGGTACTAGATTTACTGCCATGATGGCTCTGGTAGTTATGATTTGTGTGAGCAGAGCCGAAGGGAAGCAAGTAATTTTTTTTGCATTTCTAGAAGTAAATTCAATAAGTACGTTTTTTCATTTCTAGAAATTCAATAGGTACATTTAACCACTGTCAGCCGTGCAAAAATTTTATAAGATGCCTATAGTTTAGGGTTTACTTTATAGGCTTTATAAAACTTTCTTAAGTTATTTTAATAAATACTTAAATAAAAGTTATAAAACGATTGTTAAAATGTTATAAAATTCTTGGGGTTTAGGGATGGGGTTTAGGGTTTGGGATTGATAACACTTTGAAAAATTCCTTTATAAGAACATAAAAAAAAGTTACAAAACACTTGTTAAAATGTTATAAAATTCTTAGGCTTTATGGTTTAGGATTTAAATTTCTATAAAATGCTCATGGTTTAGGTTTTAAGGTTTATAACACTTTAGTAAATGCTTTTAATAACCACTCAAAAGAAGGTAATAAAATGCTTGTTAAAAAGCTATAAAATACTTAGGGTTTAGAGTTTATGCTTTATGCTTTAGGGTTTGGGTTTAAGATGTTATAAAATTCTTATAGTCTAGGATTTAGGGTTTAGGGTTTAGGGTTTAGGTCTCATAACACTTCAATAAATGCTTTTAATAAACACTTAAAAAAAGGTTAAAAAACACTTTTTAAAATGTTATAAAATGCTCAGGGTTTCAAGTTTAAAATGTTATAAAATCCTTAAGGTTTAGGTTTGAGGGACACTTTAGTAAATTCTTTTAATAAAAACTTTAAAAAAGTCACAAAACACTTGTTAAAATTTTATGAAATTCTTAGGGTGTAGATTTTGGGGTTTATGACTTATAACACTTCAATAAATACTTTTAATAAAGAATTAAAAAAGTTACAAAACACTTATTAAAATGCTATAAAATGTTTAGGATTTAGGGTTTTAAAATGTTACAAAACACTTGTTAAATTGTAATAAAATGCTTAGGGTTTAGGGTTTATAACAATTTAGTAAATTATTTAATTAAACAGTTTAAAAAAAGTTACAAACTCTTGTTAAAATGTTATAAAATACTTAGGGTTTAGGGTTTGGGGTTTCAAATGTTATAAAGTGCTTATGGTTCAGGGTTTATGGTTTATAATGCTTTAATAAATTATTTTAATAAACACTTAGAAAAAAGTTCAAAAATGATTTCTTGGGTTTAGGGTTTAAGGTTTTTAGGGTTTAGGGTTTTCTAGGGTTTAGAGATTTTTAGGGTTTAGGGTTTAAGGCTTTTTAGGGTTTTTGGTTTATAGCTTACGGTTTAGGGCTTAGGTTTTG
>APFE030851130.1:0-21265 GCA_000404065.3 Pinus taeda | reverse complement strand
TTCATGATCTTTAGTTTATAGTAACTTCAATCTTCTCAAACACAAATAAAGTATTTTGTTATAATAAATTATTTAACATTTATTCACATAAATTATTTAACATTTTTTTAATTTTTTAAACATCTTCCTGAGATACACACAAATGGAAAAATCACTTTTATTCAAATAAATTATTTAACATTTTTTCAGTGTTTTAAATATCTTCTCTACATACACACAAATGGCAAGATCACTCTTTTTCACATAAATTATTTAATATTTTTTCAACATATACACATAAATGAAAAAACCACTCTTATACACATAAATTATATATCATTTATAACATGTACTTATATATTTTTTTTAATTTCTAATTTTTGTTGGTTTTGATTTTCAATGTTTTGGCTTTTTATTTTGATTTTTGATCTTTTCAATTGTTTAATTATAAATATGTTATTAAATATTTAATATATATTTTTTCCTTATATGAAATAAGGATTGCATTTTAATATGTACCTGATATTTTTTAAAATTTACAATTAAAATCCAATATATTATTTAGATTTGTAAATATAATGTTGGTATATTTATTTATATTAATTAATAATCTAAATGTTTGTTATTATTGGTTTTATTATTTTAATATATTATAATAAACATATTTTTAAAGATTTTATATATATCTATATATAAATGAATGTATTTGGGTTATAATGTATGCTTTGGATCGTGTTTTATATGTATATGAATGTACTATTTTGAGAATTGAAATAATGTTTTTATTTGTTGCATTTCAATAGTTAGAATTATTTGTTTAGGTTTTTATTTTGATTTGTATCAATGCATAGGATATCTATTTCTATATTGTGTGTGTGAATGTATTATAGAGAGTATTTGTATTACTTGTATGTATTTTTTTTGGAGTGTTTATTCTTCTATGTTTATGAATGTCTCATTTTGCATGCTTTTGAGTATTCCTTCATTGTTTATTTGTATCTCTATGAGTGTAATGTTTGAGTATTCCCTGAGTGTTAGAGTAGTCGTTTCATTGTTTGTGTGTATATAAATGTATTTTTATGAATAGTTGTGTGTATTATTTTGAGTATTTTTCAAGATTCCTTCATTATTTGCTCGTGTGTGTATTTTTTGAGTATTCTTGTATATGGATATTGTTTACTTGTATGTATATGAATGTGTTATTTATTGTATTTGTATATGTATTATTTACTTGTATATGTCTATGAATGTATTATTTGCTATACTTGTGTGTCTATTATTTACTTATATTCTTTACTAGGTGTATGAATCTATTTTTTGCTACATCTATATTATATAGAGTATCATAGAGAGTATTGTATTACTACTATGTATTCTTTTGGAGTGTTTATTCTTCTATGTTTATGAATGTCTAATTTTGCGTGCTTTTGAGTATTCCTTCATTGTTTATTTGTATCTCTATGAGTGTAATGTTTGAGTATTCCTTGAGCATTAGAGTAGTGGTTTCATTGTTTGTATGTATATAAATGTATTTTTATGAATAGTTGTTTGTATTATTTTGAGTATTTTTCAAGATTCCTTCATCATTTGCTTGTGTGTGTATTTTTTGAGTATTCTTGTATATGGATATTGTTTACTTGTATGTATATGAATGTGTTATTTATTGTATTTGTATATGTATTATTTACTTGTATATGTGTATGAATGTATTATTTGCTATACTTGTGTGCCTATTATTTACTTATATTCTTTATTAGGTGTATGAATCTATTTTTTGCTACATTTATATGTGCATTTTTTATCTGTATTCATTGTAAGTGTATAAATATATTATTTATGTGTATGAATATATTCTTTGCAACATTTATATGTGTTTTGTTTACTTGTATTCTTTGTATGTGTGTGAATGAATTCTTTATCTGTGTATGAATCTATTCTTTGTTACATTTGCATGAGTCTTGTTTACTTGTATTCTTTGTATGTGTATCAATGCATTATTTATGTGTGTATAAATCTATTATTTACTATATTTGTATGTGTCTTCTTTACTTGTATTATTTGTATGTGTATCAATGTATTCTTTATTTGTGAATGAATCTATTCTTTTCTACATTAATGTGTGTCTTTTTTACTTGTATTTTTTCTATGTGTATCAATGTATTCATTATGTGCATATGAATCTATTATTTGCTACATTTGTATGTTTCTTGTTAAATTGTATTATTTGTATGTGTGTGAAAGTATTTTGGGTATATGAATATATTATTTGCTACATTTTTATGTCTCTTGTTAAATTGTATTCTTTGTATGTTTGTGAAAAAATTCTTTGTGTGTATGAATCTATTCTTTGTTATATTTGTATGTACCTTGTTTAATTGTATTTTGTGTATGTATATGAATGTATTCTTTATGCATGTTTGAATCTATTCTTTGTTACATTTGTTTGTGTCTTGTTTATCTTTATTCTTTGTATGTGTATAAATGTATTATTTATGTGTATGAATTTATTCTTTGCTACATTTCTATGTGTCTTGTTAACTTGTATTCTTTGTATGCATATCAATGTATTATTTATGTGTGTATGAATCTATTATTTGCTACATTTGTATGTGTCTTGGTTACTTGTATTTTTAATGCTTTTATATATATCTATATATGAATGAATGTATTTGGGTTACAATGTATGCTTTGGATTGTGTTTTATATGTATATGAATGTACTATTATGAGAATTGAAATAATGTTTTTATTTGTTACATTTCAATAGTTAGAATTTATTTGTTTAGGTTTTTATTCTATGTTTATGAATGTCTCATTTTGCATGCTTTTGAGTATTCCTTCATTGTTTATTTGTATCTCTATGAATGTAATGTTTTAGTATTCCCTAAGTGTTAGAGTAGTGGTTTCATTGTTTGTGTGTATATAAATGTATTTTTGTGAATAGTTGTTTGTATTATTTTGAGTATTTTTCAAGATTCCTTCATTATTTGCTTGTGTGTGTATTTTGTGAGTATTATTTTGTATGGATATTGTTTACTTGTATGTATATGAATGTGTTATTTAATGTATTTGTATATGTATTATTTACTTGTATATGTGTATGAATGCATTATTTGCTATACTTGTGTGTCTATTATTTACTTATATTCTTTATTAGGTGTATGAATCTATTTTTTGCTACATTTATATGTTCATTCTTTATCTGTATTCATTGTAAGTGTATAAATATATTATTTATGTGCATGAATCTATTCTTTGCAACATTTGTATGTGTTTTGTTTACTTGTATTCTTTGTATGTGTATGAATGAATTTTTTATGTGTGTATGAATCTATTCTTTGTTACATTTGCATGTGTCTTGTTTACTTGTATTATTTGTATGTGTATCAATGTATTTTTTATGTGTGTATAGATCTATTATTTACTACATTTGTATGTGTATCAATGTATTCTTTATGTGTGAACGAATCTATTCTTTGCTACATTAATATGTGTCTTGTTTATTTGTATTTTTTCTATGTGTATCAACGTATTCATTATGTGTGTATGAATATATTCTTTGCTACATTTGTATGTGTCTTGCTAAATTGTATTATTTGTATGTGTGTGAAAGTATTTTGTGTGTATGAATCTATTCTTTGCTACATTTGTATGTGTCTTGTGAAAGAATTCTTTGTATGTGTGTGAAAGAATTCTTTGTGTGTATGGATCTATTCTTTGCTATATTTGTATGTAACTTGTTTAATTGTATTGTGTGTATGTGTATGAATGTATTCTTTATGTGTGTTTGAATCTATTCTTTATTACATTTGTATGTGTCTTGTTTACCTATATTCTTTGTATGTGTATCAATGTATTCTTTATGAGTATGAATTTATTCTTTGCTACATGTGTATGTGTCTTGTTAACTTGTATTCCTTGTATGTGTATCGATGCATTCTTTATGTGTGTATGAATCTATTATTTGCTACATTTGTATGTGTCTTGTTCACTTGTATTCTTTGTATGTGTATCAATGTATTCTTTATGTATGTATGAATCTATTATTTGCTACATTTGTATGTGTCTTGTTTAATTGTATTCTTTATATGTGTGTGAAAGTATTCTTTGTGTGAGAATCTACTCTTTGCTACATTTATATGTGTCTTGTTTAATTGTATTCTTTGTAAGTGTGTGAAAGAATTTTTTCTGTGTATGAATCTATTCTTTGCTGCATTTTTACATGTCTTGTTTAATTGCATTTTGTGTATGTGGATGGATGTGGAGTAGTGATCATACTTCTCAAGTTCTTCTTGTCTCCTCAGATTATCATGAATCAAAGAGTGGCCCTCCCATCCCAGTTGTTTAGGCGAGTCCTTCTCCTATTCCTACAGAGCATGGGGACAATCATATGATGCCCCCACCAAGTAGTCTTGTCATTTCCTTATATTAGAGTCAATTGACTGCTTTTCGCCTTCTATCTTATGTGCCTTTCTATTAGCATCATGTCTTCTACTACTTGGCAATCTTTGGGTTACCCATAGCTTGTGCCTATCACCCAGAATTTGTTGGCTTTCAACAAAGGAACGAGTGAGCCCTTAGGGATCCTTCTGAAGTTCCCTATTACTTTGAGAGGAAATACCATCTATATAGATGTGATGGTAGTACAAGGTCCCTTAGATTTAAATCTTCTCCTTGAATGTGACTATGTTTATGTCATGGGAGCTCTTGTTTCTTCACTTTTCCATGTGGTCTGTTTTCCACACGAAGGGAGAATCATGGCCATTGATCAATTGTAGTTCATTGGTCACCACGTGCCTCTTATGAAATCATCGTCCTTTATTGGTTCATGTTTTCAAGTAGTACCCTCCCCACCACAATTCAATTATGTGGCCACCTATTCCGTCTCCACATCCGTTGATGATCACACAGATGGTATAGTATATTATATACTGGGGGCATTGGCACCTGATTTGTCACTAGTACCAGTTGACATGTGTTCCTCCGAGAGCTTAATTCTCCCATCCAGTGAGGACCTCTTGGGAGCCATGTTCCTGTATGGTACATGAATAGACCTTGGAGCATAGTTCTTTGTCTTGTGTCAAGCTCCTTAAAAAATGAAACAAGGAGTCAAAGCATAGTTCCTTGCCTTGTGTCAAGCTCATTAAACAATGACACAAGAGGTGTGAGCATAATTCCTTGTCTTGTGTCAAGTTTGTTAAAAAATGAATCAAGGAGTTTGAGGATAGTTTCTTCCTGTATCAACCTCATTAAAAAATGAAACAAATGTCCTAGGATATTTCTTTTACTATGCCAACCTCATTAAAAAAATGAAAAAAACTCCCTTTAACAAATCGAGTCTTTGATTAAGATCTTGTAAAATCCTAGTCGAGTCTTTCTTGGATCTCGAGAGTGACCTTCATTCCATCCACCTCACTAAATGAAATGAATCTTGGGGGGCATGTACCTGAAATTGAGTCATTATGTTGGGGGAATGCAAACTTATTGCAAGCATAGTTTTTTGTTTCAAGCCTGTAAAAAAATGAAACCAAGCTCAAGCAGATTTTTTCATTTGATGCTTTTGTAAACATGAAACCAAATTCAAGCAGAGTTTTTCATGGTTCAATCTTGTGTAAAAATGAACCCATATCCAATTTACATCTTGTGATTATCATTTTTATCAACTAATTTCTTCTAGATGAGCCTTGGTTGTTCCATTCCATCGCCACCATCTATTTGGAGGATCATTTGCTTTCACTTGGTTGTTTTACCCTTTCTTAAGGAACTGTAAGGATGAGTGGTTTTATTAGCCAACCTCTTGACCATTACATGTTTTGAGTAGTTCCATCATTACTAGAACCAGTTTCTATCCCTTTATACCACTCATTCCTTCAGGACAAGACACCTTTAAGATCTTTTTTGACTCATAAAAAATGAAAAGATTACCGAGTAGTTTTCCTTTTTAGACTCGTTAATGCAAATAAAACTAGGGAGTCATATTTGAGCTCTTTTCTAACTCTCAAAATATGAAAATATTGTCAAGCTCCTCTCATTTTGAACTCGTTAAAGGTTGCAAAACATCATTTACCAAGTATACTTTTACCCCATTTTTGGGTTAGGATAAAATATTTATGAAAAAGGAATACCTTAGTCAAACATGACTAGGAGGTTCTCTTGAGTAATTTTTTCTACCTTTTCTGGATCGAGGGACAACCTTACAAAAAGGGCCCCCTTAACGTTTCTTTTCTGTGTCGTTTTCAAACTCTATAAATATGAAAAAGATTCTGAGTTTCACCTTTATCGGACTGGCTAAAATATTCAAACGACATAGGACTTGTCATTATGATGAGACTGAGCTACTCCTTTCTAGGGCTCGTAAAACTTACTAGGATGGATCCATCGAAAGGATGGACTTATATTACAAGCATATGTTATCCCCATTAAGGTTGCCTAAAAATAACTAGGGTACTCACCAGAAATGGTGGGGGAAAATTGGAAGTATTTCATTAGTTGTATTCTTCACTTCAGGCAACATGTCGCCCTTGAACATTGACACCCATTTGTTACTCGTGTTGGTTTTTGGAACATCCTCACACTATCACATTCCTCCCTATGTTTTGGGTTATCCATTTTAAACCTCTCATATGATCTTTTCCATGTTACCATGACCTCTGATCCTATGATGTCAAATATTGCCAAACTCTGGAGTCATGTCATCCATATATTCAAGAGAAGTCTTCCTACACATACGTTGTCTGATCATATGTCACCATCTTGGATTGCTCTCATTCATTGTGTTTCCCATTTCGTGTCAATGATAAAGGATTCATTATGACCTTCCTTCAAGAGATCGCTTCATGTCAACTTCAGCTCATTATCCAAGAAGTTGATCTAGAAACCCGCTTCTAGTATCTTAGAGCTTGCATACCTCAATGGAAAGTTCTTCGCACTCGATGACGGGTTCTCATCATTTGCCTTCAATCGAATGATTTCACGAGTGTTCGACTTTAGTTCCTTATTCACACTTCGTTAATTGTATTGAGAGTACATTGAGATCCATTGAAATTATGGGTGGCTTCTCTCGCAATTGTTAATGGTTCACATCATTGGCCGATAATCAAGTGATTTTCTAGCATGTTCGACTTCACCACATCTATTCACATGTTAGAATTTGTACTTTGATCGGGTTGTGTTGGAGCAGAAGACCTTGGGCTTAGATCGCAAAAGTCTAGGTTACAAGGAGTTGATAGTATTCATGGTTATATACATGATTATTTAGATGGATGGCTGCAGACATGTCGTGGGTATCATTTTGATCCTGCTTAGTCCAATGGCTACAACCACACCGTGGGTCTTTTCATTTTGATCCTCTCTATGCAGATGATTGCACCCATGCCGTGGGTCTGTGTCATATGATCATTTCAGTGGGATGGTTGCGTCCATGCTAATGATCCATGCACATGATCCATTTCTTGATGGATAACTGCACTTATACCATGGATTCATGTATTGTTATATGCCTCTCATGTTTATCAGGCATGAATATCATATTTCAGATACGTACATGTATGTTTGATTTGCAAGTCTTTCGATGTTGGTATTCCCATTCCTCGCTCCATCTTAAATCATTTTAGCCATCGCTCTCAGCTCTTCATGCTTTAGGGGGCATCTGTTACACAATAATTTCTTACTCTCCTATCGCTCCCTGTTCCTGATCCCAAAGAAGCCTAGTATTGACTATTGTGTTATACTTTCACCATGAAACCTATGCTCTTACATCCCTTGAAGTTTGAATAAAGTATTCCCCAATCCCTTTAGAACATTTCTAGAGCATCCTTCTTAAAACCTAGTTTTTAAGATCAATGCTCTTTCCCAGTGTCTCACCTGTGCCGATGGAAGAAGCTTACACTATGACCCATGCCGATCAGTGCTACTGTTAGCCCAATACCCATGACGATCTACTTATGGAAAGTTTTTATAAGAGGAAATGGAGTTTCATGTCTAGAAACTTCTAGTGGCGATGCGTTGGATGTTTGTTTGGTTGGATAAGGGTCGAGAACTCCATATAAGATTTTTTCCCCCTTAAAAATGGACCTTCCCAAGGAGATACGACCTTTTTCCCCTCTTGAGTGGATCTCATTCTTATCTTCCTCTCCCTATATAAACCACTTCCTCTTACCCTTTTTGGTTACAATATAAAAAACTAGTTGTAAAATTATGAAATATTTTTCCCTTTTCTTGCTACAGGTATATTTCCTCCTAATTATACTATGGTGCAGAAGAAGAATTTGGTGGTTAGATCGATAGAGTATCAACTTATTGCACAACAACTGTATAAAATGGGTATCGATCAAGTTTTATGCCACTCTATCCTTAATCATGAATGTGAAGGTGTATTATGGAAATGTCATGTTGGGGTTGTAAAAGTTCATCTTGGAGGGAAAGCTACTACTCAGAAAGTTCTACAAGTTGGCCTTTGGTGGCCGACTCTCTTTAAGGATGCAAAAGAATACGCAAAGACTTGTGATGTCTTTCAATGGGTTGGCCAAACATTTCCTTTTGATGAAATACCTTGATATCTTGTACAAGATCTTGTTTTTTTTAGAAATGGGTGGTTGATTTCATTGGGTGTATTCATCCTCTTACTCTTCATTTGAATACTCAACATATAATTACCATGGTGGATTATTTGACTCATTGGGTAGAATTTGCTCCAGTTAAAGATTTCACTACTGATATGGATGCCCTGTTTATATTTCAAAACATTATTACCATGTTTGGTTGTCCATGAAGTCTTACAAGTGATCAAGATTCCCATTTCATAAATGAAACTGTGAAGGTTCTACTGCAAAATTTCATGAAGAAAAACCATAAGGGAACTCCTTATCATCTGGAAGCCAATGGGACTATTGAAGATTGTAATAAAATTTTCGAGAAAGGAATTACTAATGTTTTCTCTACAAATGAACATGATTAGGATGAATGAGTCCCTACTACTTTGTGGGCCTACTGAGCTACATTCAAGCGGTTTCGAAAGTACATTCCTTTTCAATTAGTTTATGGGAAATAATTTGTTGTTCCTGTTGAGTTTATTATTCCTAATATTTTCATTTCTCATGAAAATGAAATTTATTAAGATGAGTCCATTCTTGAACAATTGTGTGAATTATCGCAGCTAGATGAGTCCCAATTTCTCACTTATTTTCATCAAGTTGTTGAGAATGAGTGCTAGAAGGCTTGGCACATTCAAAAAATCAAAAAGAAATCATTTTCTGTGGGTGACCAAGTATTACTTTATGAAAACAATTATCACAAGAATCATGATAATCTTCAAATGCATTGGCTTGGTCGTTTTTGTTTTGTGGAAATGAAATATTTTGGCGTTGTTTTGCTTGCTCAATTACATGGTAGGATTTTCTCTGGATGGGTGAATGGCACTCACCTGAAGCCCTATTTTCCTGTTTCAGCTTCTAAATAATTTGGCCTCCCTTCATGAGAGTAGTAAGTAGGAGTTAGGATAGTTTCCTCACCAAGCATTTCAACATGTTAGTAGTTTGTGTTTTCAATATTTTATGCAAGTCTGTTCTCTTTTCAGTTGCAACCCATTGTGCTCATGGAAATTATTTTGTATATTATCTTGTCAGTGTCATTAATGCTTGTCTTATCTATCTTTATTTCCAGTCATTTCTGATTTAGCAACTAAATTTGTCTCCCAATGCCCGATAATATTTCCTTCTATAGTTAGATGTTATATTATGTCATGACATTCCTGAGTATGTGTTCAAATCGCATGAAATTAATTCAATTTTAACTCATATTTATCATACTTAATGGCTAAGTCCTCCACCCTGTCAAATTTTCTATATATTCCCACTCTTCATCTTCATTTTCATCTTTAATTTTCTCGCATTCTTAGTTTTTGCTCTCACTACGTTACCACTTATCTTTTTCGCCCCCCTGTTTTTTTTATTTATATCGATCATTATTTAACCATGGTTCACCAAGTTAGAACTTCTATCATATTGTAATTTACTTACTCTCATATTCACTAATAGGACAACCTCTTGGGAAAGTATCCCAAAGCCCATTTTGTCGATAATGAACTCTCTGATCCCACTTTGTTACTTGTGGTTTGGATCGATGTTTTTATGGAGCCCAATACCCTTTCCAATGCCCACTCTACCATGAAAGTTAGACCACTCTCTTTCCCTTGAAGCATTCCACTCTCCTTCTTATGCACGACTTACCTATTCTTGGCACCACTGGTGAGGTAATTTACTGCACCAAGTTACTAATCATTCAACTTCATTGAGGTTCTCTTCAGTTGTACGGGGAATACCACATTCATCCGGTATATATCTATAGAATCACAAGATTGTCCACTTATGGTGCCAACGTTGTCTAGGATTTTCTGAAAACTGCTAAATGTAGCAAGAATATAGATGAGAATAATTCGTATAAGAAGTATGGAACCACCAGAAAATAATATGTTGTGGATTTTTTCTTGATATGATCAATAATATGTCAATTCACATTGCTGCTACAATTATCGCCATCAAACCCATGTGTGATTATACTAGAGGATAATGTTTGTTTGATGCCATCTCAGTTGTAGAAGCTTGTGTATGAGGCGATCAGCTGCATTGGTCTAGCTATCTCCTTCATGAGTTATTTTAAGCCATCAATGACATTTTTGCTTGACCCACATATTTTATTTTTGGATTTCTGATTGTTTCCCTTATTATGTCGAAATGGTGTGCTCTAGAAGGTCGCAACCTTGGCATAATTGCAGAACATGAACCTATTTCATATTCTTATGCACCTTGGCATAACAATGAAGATATTGTCAAAAAAGAGTTTCATGATCTTTCATTTAGCCACTCGTTCAAAAAAATAGATGATGTGATTAGAACCATTTCATGGGTGTCGCTCCCGCTACTCATTCGGTACTCTCCTTAGACTTGGTTCAATATATATCATATTTCTTGTTATCTTTGGTTGATGCATGTCTCTCCTACAACTTTTTCTATGCATAAATTGTCATTCTACATAAGTGAGAACGATTTCCACTTTGAGGTCATCACTTGAACATGATTGTCTCATGGCATCAGAATGGAAAGATCATATACAACTTTGATGAAATGAAACCTATCAAAGATGCCCCTTCATCTTTGCAAAATCACTCTAAAGATATGTGTAAAGATCTACAGCCCCTACTGAAGAAATATAGGGAGTGAATGAGCTCAGCTCATGCTACTTAGTCGGAGGTAGGCTCTTTCGTTCAAAAAAATGGATGATGTGACTAGAACCATTTTGTGGGTGTCACTCCCTCTACTCATCCAGTACTCTCCTTAGGACTGGCTCGATATACCTCATATTTCTTGTTATATTCAGTCAATGCATGTCTCTCATACAAATTTTTCTATGCATAACTTGTCATTCTACATAAGTGAGAATGACTTCCACTCTAAGGTCATCACTTGGACATTAGTCATCTCGTGGCAACAAAATGGAAAGATCCTATACAACTTTGATGAAATGAAACCTATCAAAGATTCCCCTTCATCTTTGCGAAAGCACTCTAAAGATATTTCAGAAGATCTCCAACTCCTACTAAAGAAAGATAGGGAGTGCATGAGCTCAGCTCATGTACATTAAATCACTCCTATTTCCATTGCACCACCCACTATTACATCCATCATTCGACCGGCCACCATCCTTACTTTCCTTTCACCTCGCCAAATCCACAATACTAACCCTACAACCACCTTCATCAACCTTGATGTCAAGCCTCCATCCATCGATCATGTTTTTCCCATTGATGAAGAGAAACCCTTATCCCCATATACAACTTGCAAAGAGACACCCCATTCATCAAAAGAAACCTTTTCATACCATATTGACTCACTTATTTTCATTTATCAACCAAGAGATATGGAAAATAACTTTGCTTTTGTCACTTCTACTGGGTTTTCCTAACACTATCATTCCCACACCATCAACTACTTCTCCTCCTGCTACTACTTCACCTCATCTATATTCTTTTATCACTTCATTCATTTATGCCAAGCAAGTGGCTAATTTATGAAAGACCCCGAGTAGTGTCATCAAGTGATCTCCCTTTCCTCACAACAACATAATCTCCTTACTTTTATTCTGATCCTTGTTATTCATAGAATTGAACATAATCAAAAAGTTGATATACAAAGAGAATCTTCATTACACGACTAGTCAGAGTTCTTAGGTTCTAGTGGCCAACCACTGCAATTGTGATTTCCACCACCAAATACCATTTTAGTTGACACCCTTAGCATATTGTCTTCGCTGCAATTATTCAAATTTATTCATGACTTGTGAAGAATGGGAACAAAAACTCCATGTTTCCGCTACTATATAAACTTAGTCGTGCCTTGAAAAAGATGCAATATAAACTCAGGTAAATGATATTCATTCCAAATTGCAATCAATGTGGCCCACACTTGCACCTTTTGCTGAAGCGTTGCCTAAATATTTCACCATCTATACCTGTACCAAATGTTTCACTTTTTATGAAGTGACATATAACTAAATTGTGGCCCATAACCTTGCCTTCCAGGACAATGTTGCTACCTTATAGAAATCCACATTAGATCCCTAAGAGATATTCAAGAACGAGATCCCCGATAAAATTAAGGAAGTCACCTCTATCGTACACATTTTTCCATAGTTTATGTAGGAGTCACAATATATGATGAGTCAAATTTCTGACTACAGTGGTGTTCTAGCGAAGAAGAATAAAGTTATTGGTCCCTTGTGTGAGAATTTGAACAACCTCTTTCGGCAAGCGATGATGACCTTTGATCTGACAGTGAAGACACAACTCTTGGATAAAGCCGGTGACTTAGATGCTCATATTAACCAGTTTGAAGATGCATCATAGGTGACTAAATGCATTCTTCACGACCTCAACCCATAAGAGAAAAGACACTTCCTCACTTTGAATAAACTATCTACTCTTGTTCGTCAACAACTCCAGGAACTTTTATAGTTGTAGCCCATTGATCTTAGGGCACAGATAGTCAAATAATTTTCAAGCAAAGTTTCTACACTATTGGACTCATGGAACTCATATGTTTCTGCATACAAAAAATTTAAGGATTCATCTCTTCATACTGTTCTAGAGTTGGGTCATTCATTTAAAGTTACTGTAGATGATCCGAGCAGAAGCCAACCTGCACAAAGTTTAGAAGCAACAATAGTAATACAATGCCCCAAGGACGAGTAAATGGATTTTGGTCGACGCATGTTAAGTCCCTCATTTTTGAAGGAATATAAGTTGTGGAGGACATTTTAGACAAAGTTTCCAGAAGCAGAGCACTAGAAAATCAAAGCGGTAGTGGAATACTTGTTTTTGGATTTGTGCAGTGGAAAATAAGGACGTGCACCAAAGAAGATGGAGCTGATTTTGATATGGTCAAACAAAGAACCAAGGTAATGGCCCTAGGTATTGTAAAACCATGGATTAAGCAAGCGAGGCACTGAAGACTAGATCACCCGAGCACGACTATAAAAGAAGACAAAAGGCAGTGAGAAATAGTTAGATGATGCTAGAAAGTTTAGATCATATTGTAAGCTTAAATAGTGTTTTATAGTTTGGACTACACTGCAAAGTCTCAAATTTTTTTAATCTTTGGAATCTGAGCTATATGAGAAAAATACTGCTTACGGGTGGATCTAAACATGTAATGACCTATTTGATACTTATTTTTAATTTTAACAAATGGACACAAGTTTGTAATTTTTTACAAGATGTAATTGAGAGATGTTGTTGTAATTAGGCTCTGATGTTTTAATAATAAAAGGAGAATGGGAGTTCTACTACATGCTTATGTATTTTTCACCCCGTTTAAAATTCTTTGCATATGGTTACTTTCTATTAAATGTATAAGTTAAATACTTGTGAATGAATGTATGAATAGTTGCGCAAGTTGTTTAGATATCTAAATCCATATCCCTTATGCCTTTTTATTATTCTGTCTCACCTTGGGTGAGACTCTCCTTCAATTCAAGGGAGTGAAAATGTCGACAATGTGCTAGACTATGTAGAAACCTTTGTTGGAAACCTAGGACGAACGCAGGGTCAAAATTCAATTAAATTGTTCCTCCAACAAATAATATTAGAAAATATTACAATAATAATTTTCATACATTTATTAACATTAGAATATTTAATAAATATGTATGTAGACGTTCATAAAATTTAGTAGAAAAATTGTTATGCTGAGGCAAGTCTATTTTCGCACAATCAAGAGGGTAATCAAATACAAATGCCAAGTTTGGTGTTTGAGCTTTGGTTGTGACATTAAAGTTAAATTATTATTCTTTGTTATTATATTATTTATTATTATTATTAAAAATTAAAGTAATTATATTTTATTATTTATTATGTATTTGAATCTTAATAGAATAATAACTATTACTATAGAATAATGAAAATTTTATAATTATTGATAAATTAAGAATAACAATACATAATAAAAATTATATCACATTGTGATGTGTGCAAATAAATGGATTATGAGGGTTTGGTTGAGAAAAATATTAAGGAAAAATTAATAGAATTTAATATGAGAAGGTGTAGGGTTGCGGGGATATAATAAGGAAAACTCATAATGAGGGTGAGGGAGAGGGTAGGGGGATACATTAGGGAAACCTAATATGAGGGGATTATGTGGGTGGGGGTAAATGTTAGGAAAAATGTAATATGGGGGGAATATGGGGTTGGGTGGTGATATTAGAGAAAATTCATAATGAGGCTGAGTATGAAGGGATATATTAAGAAAACCTTAATATTAGGAGGCTATGGGGGACAAAAAGATATTAAGGAAAACATATTAAGTTTTCCCTAATATATGCTCCAACCCCTTAAAGGTTTTTCTCTAACATATCCCTTCAACTCCATAGCTTTATTAAGTAAATAATATCTCCCTTAAACTTCACCTAATAAGTTTTCCTTAATATGTGTCTCTCTCACCTGATATTATGTTTTCGCGAACATCTTCCCTTCCCTCAACTTCCCTTCCCTCAACTTGACTCTTATAATTATTATCCACCACCACTTCCAACCTTATTATGAGGGTAATTATTTTCCCTTAATATATTCCCCCCCACATATTTAGTTTCCCTAATATCTCCCCCCAACCTGAATTAATAAGCTTCCCTTAATAACTCCTCCAACCCTATCCTTCTAATTAATATCTACCCCCACATCCACCCTTATAATAAGTTCTCCCAGATATTTTTTTACCCACACCCTCATTATGAGGGTAATAATTTTTATTTACTTTCTCTCCCCAACCCCACCCTCATTATGAGGCAAATAACTTCTCCTTAATATCTCCTCCCAACCCCACACCCTCATTCATATTAAGTTTTCCTAAATATCTTCCCTCATCCCCACATATTGTGTTTTCCCTAATATCTCCCCCTATCCCCACACCCTCCACCATAATAAGATTTACTTAATACCTCCCTACACACTCACCCTCCCCCTTATAATGAATATCTCTCCCCACCTTCACTCTCATTGTGAGAGTGATGGTGGAAGAAGATTATGAGAGTGAGGATGGGGGGAGATATTTGAGAAAACTTAATATATCCCAAATTTTAATTCTATGAAATAAGATATGGCAAGAAAAATCAGTAGTGAATATACCATGATAGAAATTTATTAGTTTAATTAGTTGATTGGGTTATAAAGATATTTATATATAAGTTTAATTATTTTAGAATTAATTAACTATTATATTGATAGGAGAACCATTAATTTTGTGTGCATTTTCCCCCATCTTTTTCCTTATTATGAGAGAAAATGTGGGGGTAAGATATTAGGACAACTAATGAGAGTGGGGATGGCAGTAAGGAGAGATAATTAGGAAAAACTTTTCATAGTTTTCACCAATATCTCCACCACCCACCCTTAGCATGGGATTATAATTATGAACATGAAGAAAACTATTAGTAAAAAGACAATATAATTTTACTTTTAACTTTATGAAATAAAGTATGGTAAATGTAAATCACTAATAAGTATAGTATGCAATAATTTTTTAACAAATTAAATTAGTTGATTGAGTTTTAAAATTATTTTAAAATAATCAATATTATATTAATAAAACCATGATTATTTTTATGAATGTTCATTGAAAAAGGATTCTCAATACTAATATGAAATTGAGAGAGTAAGAAAAGAGATACTAAAATAAGCAAACACAATAATTAATCATTTATCATCTTAATAGGGTTTTTATATTTCTTCTTTTCAGTATTTATGAGATTTTCTTCCTTTTTGGAATGCTTATAATAAAATCGTTTATGGAGTTTTTCTATTTCTTCGAGATTTTTTTCCTTTTACTCGAATGTTTATAGTAAAATTTTAAGAGATTTATCATATTTGAACTAGCCATTTTAGATTCCTTTATTGTAAAAAGTTTTGGATTGATAATAATTAAATATTTGGAAATGTATTGTGATACTTCAAAGCATTTAAAGAAGGATGTGATTGTAAATACTTTATTAACATCAATCAACTCACAAAAGTAAAATATGAAATAAGTAAGATTTAAATTTCAAAAAAGAGAATGAAAAAAAAAACATCTAAACTAACCCCAATTATAAGTAAAGATCTACATATATAAATATTTATATCGAGATAAGTTACATATACTTCATTAAAATGATTTACAATTCAATTTCGAAAAAAATAACACTAAGTTAATCCAAATGAAAATTACACTACTTATTTTATTTTTACTTTTTATTTTTTCTAATAATTTTAATAAAGTTTACCTCTCTCGTGGTCAATATTTGATTCTAGTTGAGACAATATTTAGTTTTGGAATGATCTAAAAATCTAAAACACTAAAATGTATAGAAAGGATGAAAATATGACCTTATAAATTACCCAATCACGATTTGAAATTATATGATTTTTTTAAATAATTTTGATATTCTATAATTTTAATAAAATTTACTTTCTTGAAGTTAATATTTGATTTTACATGTGATATTAAGGTTAGATATTACAATCAAGCATATATCAGTCTTTTTTTGGATAATATTTGAGCTAAAATTGCTAGCTTATATATTTACCGTACATTGACAAACTTGAAAGAATTGTTTTTTATCTAAAAACAAAATTGAAAACACATGAAAGGGTGATTTTCAAAAATATCATTTAAAAAAAAACTTGAAAGAATATGACAACTCAGCTCAGTTTAAACGATAATTGAAAGGTTGTTGCAAGGAATGGTAATTAAAATTTGGGATTAATATTTTAATCGGATTGAAGTAAAAAGCTAGAAAATAATCCAAAAAAACCTAACACTCGACTTGTCATTTCAGGAATGGGTTGAGTGATTAAATATTCATTCTTGGTGAATGAATCATGAGAGGAATCCAAGATTGAGAGAAGGTTTTGCACAAGAGGATGAAATTCAAAGGTTGTTTTCCATAGTCCGAAAACTAGAGGGAAAGGCAGTAGGAGATTGAATTCATTACTCATGGACACAATGATTTTTTTTCCTTAATTTGTTTGTGGGACTTTTGTGTAACATGAAAAAAAAAAAATCTATGTTCAATGTACAGGTTAAGCATGGATATTATTTCTTTCCTTCTCCCTCAAACACTATGATGTAAAGTTTTTTTCCTTATGGAGCACTCCATAAATGTACTGTACCATGTACTATTGTATGCATCAATATATTGTGTAATGTTGTTGTATGCTTGCAATTTGTTGTGTTGTGTGTGCACAAATCTTTGTGTTATGTGTATGTGGATTCATGTTAATTGAGAGAGAAAGTTGTGGTTGAGTTTGAAGGGCCAACTTGATCAACAAATATTACGCTTTCATAGTGGGTTAGTATTCATGTCTATATTTTCTTTAATTATTTTTAAATTCATTCTATCTGGAATTTTTATGATCTGGAATTTTATATGTGGGAGCTAAAGCAACATACATCCTCTATAAACCAGAGCTTCCAGAGGAAAAACCACCTCAACCCTCATCAATATAACCATGATTTACCGCAATCCTCACATGATCATTAGGCCCTAAAAAATCATGGATGTATCCAGATCTCTCCATCGAAACCGTGAGGAATTTTTCTATCTCAACCTCTTGGCTTTATCATGCATCCCACCATTACTCTTCAAGGAATTTCTAGGATTATGAGGTCTTCACCCTCTAGGATTTATTGTGTATCCTGCCATTATAAGGTCGAGGGATTCCTAGGCCCAATCAAGGGTATTCACCTCTAAGGTGTATCATGTATCACTCCATTCACCTACCGAGGATTCTTAGGCTCAATCAAGGGTATTCACCTTTGAGCTTTACCGTGTATCCTTCCATTCACTAGTCAAGGATTCTTGGACCCAATTAGCATGTTCACATCCAGGCTCTACCATGTATCCCATCTTGGGGTTACTAGGCCTTATGAATAATATTTAGACCACCCCACTAAGCTTTGAATCCATCTAGCAATCCAAGTCAACCAAAACAATAGAACCCCATCACAACATGGCTATCTGGAAATGTGAAGGCAATGTTAAAGAACACTATCACACTTGGAAGGACCCGTCCCAATGGTAGCAAGAGAACCAAAAACACACATGCATTTGCCATGCATGCCAAAACTAGCAAGGAAACCACAGATAGAAATCAATACCTACAAGTAATCCTATTGTACTTGCTTGATTATACTCCTCCTTTCTTGATTTTTTTCTTCCTCTTTCCTTATTTGCTCTTCGTTTTCCTTATTTTCTCCAATGCTAGAGTGTTCCAAGAATGCTCTATGTTTCTAAGAGTGAGAGAGAGAGAGAGAATAGAGAGAGAGATATCCAAAATTGAACTGACAAAAGGGTACCAACTGATCCTCACAAACCATTTTATTAATGAGCCCTCTAATTTCATCAATTTTCCATTATTTTCATTCATTTTCCTCCTCATATGCAACCTATGACCTTTTGCCTTCCCTTTCGCCTAATTTCCATTATTTTCATAAATAAATTGCCAATTAATTCCTCATGCATTTATAAATCCTTTTCCTTTGCCTTTTCTCATTTCCCTTGGCCATAATAAACCAAATAAACACCCACACAAGGATGTTTTTCCCAACATAGCTTGGAATAAGTGTCCCATGAACTTGGTTCTTATTTTTCCTTAATTAACTTTATCTATCTGGAATTTTGACTAGGGTTGTTACAAAAATAATTAAATTCTTTATTTGACATCTATGAATTAAAATATTTATCCTTATCAAATTGTAAGTTAGATTTCCATGTTTTTGTTATTCTTGCAAGACATTCTTTGGAAGCCTACATTGTTTCAAAAAGAACCATCTTAGAGTCTCACTTTTAGGAATGCATTCATAATGTTGTCAATGTTCTCTTCAAAAAATACTTTCTTTCAAGACAACCCTTATTTTTTCTTTGATAGATATTCAACCCTCAGACAAAGTGAGCTTCTAGGGGGAAAAAAGAGTCAATCTTTACCTTCAAACTGACATTTTTTGAAAATGAATTATAAAAAATACATTTAATATAAAAATTACATCAATAATACATTACAAAGAAAGGGATCTATAATCTATCAATGAAAATATTTGTTAGCTCGACATTGACTATTACAAGTATCTATTTTATGTGGAGAAATATTCAAGGTTGCCAAGGGTATGTAAAAACAATTGTAGTCCATTTGAGAATATACAAGGAGGAGTAAAAATTTTGATTCTATAGTCATGCCGCAAGAGAAATTCTTCCTCTACTATTAAAGTTGACATCTCTAATAAAAAAAAAAAATGCCATTTGCTGCCAATAATAGTATTTGCTTCTCATTATTTCATAGATAAAGAAGACTAACTATTTTCAAAATTAATTTTATAGATAGTTACAATATACATAATTACATACATAATATATATAATTTAAAAATATTATGTAAATTTTACAAGTATCGTTAGTTTAGTTTTTATTAATTTATTATTATATTTTGTATTTTATACTTACCTTTTTAAAATGAAAAAATATCAATATCTACGTTGTAAAGTGTTCCTTTGGGAAGAAATCCCGTCCATGACACTATGTGATTTTGTGAGCCATCAATGTTGTGTTTTATACAATAAAAACATTTTCAGATTTTGGATCTATGGAAGGTAGTTACATTCATTAATAGGTACTCTACCTTAACTAACTTACTCATCCTTAATTTTTAATTTTTGGTTGTTGCATTCTGATGGAATTCTAGTTGATTATCTTCCCATCACTCCTATGGTACCCTGTGTGCCCAACCCATGCAACCTCGCTAATTCTGTCAACCTTACCTTAAACCCATATGCAACTCCACTGTCTCTGGACCTTCCCTTAAACCCACACATCCTCACTGCTACTCTTGACCTTCTGTAAGTGAGCAAAGATATTCTTTCTGCAAGAAGATATAGGTTTGCAACATAGACATTTAAATTAAATGGTTGATGATATATAAAAAGAAATGTAAAAGTGTTGAGCAAGGGCTGCCATTTATAAACATTGGCATGAATTTTTTATGGAGGCATCAAAATTCTATTGCTACAAAATGAATGTGCTTTCCATGGAATAGGTATTTTTTGTCGTTTTTCAGTGGATCTGATAGACTTCCTCTCAAATATATAGTAATAGGTATTTTTATTCTGTTCAATATTTGTTTTAGGTACTCTTGAGTGCATTGAAAAACTGACTATTAGATCAAGAATGGTTGCATTGTTTCCAAACCAGCTACAACATTGAATGGTAAATTGGTATCTTAAAACCTTATAATGGGCATCTTAGATTAGATATCATGGGTTTCGTTTTCATAGAGTAATGCATCAAAATACTAGGCCCTAGAATGGAAACTCCAAACCAAGAGGGATTTATATCCAACATCAACAATATGAGGGCATTAAGAGACATTTTTAATCTTATGGGAGCTCTGAATACTCATGCAATATAAAAGAATATGGGTTTATGAAGAATTTTTTCAATTTTATTAATTCCTTATAACTACTCAGAGGGATTTGTTCTAAGGGTTGACATAGTCCGAGGAAACAAATGAAGGTGTAGTCAAAAGGAAGGATAAGAAATGAAAACACATACATGAGATGATACTACAATTTCCATCAACAATGTTAATAGAGATTTAAGTGCATAATATGGGGTATTAAAAACACATAATCAAATCACAGCATGGAAATCCAATGGCTATCCTATCCTCAATGAAGGCTTTAGGTATGAAAGAAATAGAGGTTGAAGTCATT